>JADKXX010002162.1:0-69741 GCA_017310255.1 Butorides virescens | reverse complement strand
GGGGGGGGGGGGGGGGGGGGGGGGGGGGGGGGGGGGGGCGGCTGCCGCGCTGCGGCTCGATTCCCGAGCTGGAACGGTGAGCGTGGAATTGGGTAGCCCGGTATGCCACACGTGCCTGGCTGCGGGCTGCCGCAGATTCCCCAAATCCTGGTTGACTTGCGGCGGAGTAGAGAGGGGAGGAGGGTGGTTCGCCGCTTTAAACGCTGTAATTTATGCAGAAAATCTGAGTGGATATGTTGGAAACTTTACGAAAGACACTTTTGCTTTTTTTCCTTCCCACCCGCCCCTTGCTGGCGTTTCTCAGGATGCTTGTGGGGTTCTGCTGCAAAGTTTGGTGGAGTCCCGTAACCAAATGTCTTCCAGAGCGATTGCTTCCGACGTCCAAACTTAGTGATTTAGCTACGCCGTCACAGTCTTAAAAAAAAAAAAAAAAGACAGTAAAACATATGTTGTGTATTACTGCATGTGAATTAGGAAAGAAAGTAAATGCTCGACTAGTTTAAAAAAAAAAAAACACTGACAGAATCATACAGGCTTAACGGGGACAAGGTGGGCAGAAGTTCTTTGTTCCTTCTTCCAGTTTCTTGTTGTCAGCAGCTTCCTTAGGGCCTCCTGCTCCAAGCCCAGGCACTGACCAAGGGTTTGGAACGGGCGTATTTCAGGGCTCTGGGCAAAGGGCCTTCCCCTTTGGCCGGCTCAGCCGCTCTTGCTTCGCTCCCTCTCTTTGCTCTTCTCAACGCAAATTTTGCGGCGGGGTGGGTGTTCCGTGGCAGCTTCGGTTTACTTGTGTGCAGGCTTCTGCTGCCGTCCTTGGAAATGTCAATGCGGCAACGCCGTAAAAAATTATTCAAATGCGCCAAAGACAAATGAACTTAGAGCCTTTAAAAAAAAACACAAAACCAACAAGCGAACAAAAAAAAACCAAACCAAACCCCAAAACTGCAGCAAGAGATAGAGCTTTGAACTTTGAGAATGTTGCTTTTTCTGTAAGAGATCAAATTTCAAAGCAATTACGTTATAGACAGCTACGCTGCATGCCTCGTACCTCGAATGGCTCTGTGCAGGAGATCGTGCCTGGTCCTCTGTATAATTCCAGAGGATCAGGGAATAACATCTCTGTAAAGACCAGAAACTCCTTTTTCCAAATCTTTCTGTCTCATAAAGATTTGAAGGACAACATCTAGCTTGCAACTTTTGGTGGAACATTTTTTTGGTACTGATCTTAATCACCCTTGCTAAAACACAGACCTTCGTGCAAATTATTGTGTTACTTTTTTTTTTTTTTTAGCGTGGTGTTGGTGTAATGTTTGTACGTAGCTGTGGTACCTCCCTGCTTGGATGACGGTGAATGTTGATGCCCTTGTTGGAGATTTTCAGTCCTAATCCCCAAGCAGTGTTTTTCTGCAGAAAACAGAGGTGGTGATAGCTATGCTGCCTGAGGGCCCAGCTGTGCTGGGCAGAAAAGTCTCTTGGTGTTGGTTTTTATTTTTTATTTTCTCATTTGGCATTGTATTGGCGTTCAGAGAGACCTTTTGTTTGCTGTGGTATTTGAATAGATGAGGATAACATGTCCTGATGCTTTATAAGAATCCGTTTAATTGATGTTCAACAGTCCGTCTCTAAGCTTAAAACCTTCGTTTGGTTTGGTGTTCAGGGCTTTTCTTGCTTTTTTTTTCCTTGTCCTTTTGAGGCTCCACCCTTCTCTTGTTTTGCTCCTTACCTGAGTTCACACCGATAAGGTGTCTGGTCTCTGTTACGGATCTGTTTTCCTCATTCCTACAAAGAAAGGATGGAATTTGTTGTACTGGTTCCCAGCTGTAAGGAAACTTGTCTGCATGAGAAACGTGTAGGTAGACAAACGAGCGTAATCCCTTTGAAGCCGATTCCCTGTTTACTTGAGATCACAGGAGATACTTCATCCAAAACAAATATTCGGTGAGGAGCCCTTTAAGCTGATTGAAATGGATGGTTTCTTCTGCAGGCAATAAATAATTTTCTTCTTAAGCACTAAGAAGAATTCCCTCCTGCAGTACACGCGGCTGGCGTAGCTCGAGATGACGATGCAGTTAGATAAAGCCCCAAACTGGTGCGATATTTGTCTCTGATGTTCAGCTGAGGTAGGTAAGAAACGAGCAGAAGCTCTTGCTCCGTTGCCTCGCTGCGTAAGGTGTGGAGCAAGCAGGAACACCGGGCAGGAGAAGGAGAGGTTCCAGTTCATTTCAGCTTGCTTCCCAGTGACTCCACCCTTCCCATGGAAATGGTGTTTGTGCCGGGCGGGCGTTTTATCTTCTCCCCCTGCTGATGTTTGACACCCTGCCAGCCTCCTCTCCATGCAAAAGGAAGGATGGGCAGAAACGCGGTCTGTACGGGGAGTTAAGCTTTGCACAGCCTTTGGTTAATCCATGCCTTGTCTCTAGGCTCTGCCCTTCCTTCCAAGCCATCCCTCCGTCGGGAAGCTGGCACTGGTCAGTACCATTTCCCAAACGTTTTAAAACCAGCAGAGCGAGGCGAGTTGTCCTGTCCCCGCAGCCGCCACCCTGAAGGGTCAAGCCCTGGTGATAGGGAAAAGGAAGGGAAACAAACTTTTTTAAACTGGAGGCTGGTAGACAAACGAAGCCCATAAACAAAATATCTCGCTGTTTTGCAAGGTCAGGAGCGCTTCCTGCTTTCCTTCTCCAGGGCAGATAGGCGTTCATGAAAAAGAAACGCAGTCTGCGGTGAATAATGCTAACCAGTCCCAGGTACGGTCATTGCGTTCCTCCTGAAACTGCTGAGGAGAAGATTCTTGTGCTCTATTTCACTTGCTACAGGCCAAATACACAGATTTAATTTCTTTGTCCAGGAATCGCCCTTTTTATGAATGTTTTTTAACCGGGAACCAGATTCGAATCATTAACTTTCAGATTTTTTTAATTAGCGATTTAAACGCTAGATTAAGTTTTGGCTGCCTATTGCTGGACTGTTGCTCTTCCTCTTGCTCGCCCCTCCTTTCAAAACAGTAATAATACCCTTTTCTTTCTTAAAACGTAACTGTTCCTACTGTAATATTCTTGTTTTGCCCTTCCACACTTCCTCTAGGCTGTTCTTCTTTACCCAAGTTTTAGGTTTGCTCGCTGGATTTTCTGACCCCTACGTACGAAAGCTTGCTGGTGATGCGGTATTTCTGTCAATGTTGTCTGAAAGGATGTGATAAAAATGAAGACAGCGTTGGATGTGATAAAAATGAAGACGGTGTTGGATAAAGGCAATGAGGACTTAGGCTTTGAGAGCACATGGGGATGTCTTCTGTGATGGTAACTGACAGCGTGGGATTTCTGCGTTCCCAAAATGTCTATATAGCTTTTAAGGAAGCAATATCTTTAATTTACAAGTCTTAAACTAAATTCGGGTGTTTAGTTTAACATAAAATCAGCTCGTGTGGCCTTTTCCATGATGCAAATCTTAAGTTGGTTGCATGGAGAATAAATCAAAAATCCAATATTTTCATTTTGTCAGAAATATTATAATAGGCAGATATACACTGAGATTTTACAAAGGCGATTTCAGAGGAAGTAGCAGAAGGGTTTTACGAGATCAAGCACTGAACTTCAGTTTGCTCCAGTTCAAGATATCTGATAGCTGATCATAGCTCTTGACGTTAACGTTTACTAGCTAAATATCAGTTCCAACATGCACAGCACTGGAGCTTTTTCTCTTTGTGTCCAATTTCTGTATTTTTTTCCAAAGAACTGTGAAATTTTTTCCAGCTGGATCCAGGCTTTAGTAACAGATCTGCAGTTCCAATGAACAACTTCACAACTTTGCCTTTTATATTTATTCTCTTCCAGAAACCTCTCTGTATTGATCCTCAAGCATCCTTTTTTTTTTTTTTTTTTTTAATAGCTGCTCCCAAACCTCCTTTATAATTGTAATGCACAGGGATGAATGAAATGCTGATTGAAAGCTTCTGCTGTAGGTTTAGTCAAGAAATCTGTCACCTAGATGCATAGAATGCATTCAGCGTAAGAGAATAGTATTTAATGGTACGGTTTTGATAACCGAGTCAACGGCAACACTGCCCACAAATAGAAAACAGTGGAATAATGCCATAGCTAAACTTACAGTCAGTCAACGTTTGGCACAAGAACTGCATGTATCACTTAAAACACGTTAGTGATAGAAACAATGAAAACTTGCATTTGGTCAGTCTTTTTTTAATGGATCAGCAACCAAGTGATGAGCATTCTCCAACGTATTTACAGTATCCCTGCTGGTTGCTTCTTTCCGATGCATAGTTTTACCTTGGCTGACAATACTAGATTTCCATAATTTGGGTTCAACGACACTTCCTAGAAGACGGTCCTGCTGCATGCTTGCCTCCACTTCCAAATTATGCCATGTTCCTGTTCTGGGCAGAAGCCTCTTGCGCTTCATGTTTGCCCACTCAATTGCCAAAATACGAGTTTACCCTTTGGCTGGAAATTTTGCAGAGGATTTTTTTTCAGAGAAACCCGGCGAAGCACTAGCTTTATTAAGCTGTAGTAACCTATTAATTTGTATTCTCCTAGGGTAAGATCCTGTGTGTGAAGAGTTCTGGTATTGATTGAGAAGTGGTGTTAATGCAGTAGCCCCAGTCAATAGCGACATGGCTTGGCTAGATTTTTTTTTTTTTTTTTGAAGGAGGTGGAGATTCCAGCAGTGGAGAACCTTAACTGCAGTGTCTCCATTCATCTTCATCCTTTACTGTCTACCTCGGTGTCTGCTCTGTCTTATCTTGATGTGTCTCATCCATTTAACTCTTTCACCGTTACTATCTCAGGACAGCCCTGCTCTCTTGAGCATCGGGTATAGGTTTCCAATTCTGTGGGTACTTCAATAGAAGTATTAATGCTGCAGCAGTAATAAGGACACCTACTAATGGGTATGAGCTAGTGGCAATGCAACCTACGTAGTATTGAGTTGACAGTTCATACCTCAGATACAGCACTTTTTATGATAAGCAGGAGCAAGTAATTTAGAATCAAAAGCCCTTTAAGATCACCAAGCCCAACCGTTCCCCTAACCCTGCCATCCCACCCCCAAACCCTGGCCCTAAGCACCTCGTCTGCCTGGCTGTTAAATCCCCCCAGGGGTGGGGACTCGACCCCTTCCCTGGGCAGCCCCTTCCAGCCCCTGACAGCCCTTTGGGGAAGGAATTGTTCCCCATGCCCAACCTAACCCTGCCCTGGCACAACTTGAGGTCGTTTCCCCTCGTCCCATCGCCCCTTCCCTGGGAGCAGAGCCCGACCCCCCCCCGGCTCCCCCCTCCTCTCAGGCAGTTGTAGGGAGCGATGAGGGCTCCCCTCAGCCTCCTCCGCTCCCGGCTGAACCCCCCCAGCTCCCCCAGCCGCTCCCCAGCAGCCTGGGGCTCCAGACCCCTCCCCAGCTCCGCTGCCCTTCTCTGGACACGCTCCAGCCCCCCCAGGTCCTTCTGGGAGGGAGGGGCCCAACCCTGACCCCAGCATTCGAGGGGCGGCCCCCCCAGTGCCCAGCACAGGGGCACGGTCCCTGCCCTGCTCCTGCTGGCCACACCACTCCTGATACAAGCCAGGATGCTGCTGGCCCTCTTGGCCACCTGGGCACCCTGCTGGCTCATATTCAGCCGCCTCTCGACCAACACCCCCAGGGCCTTTTCCCCCGGGCAGCTTTCCAGCCCCTCTGCCCCATGCCTGGAGCGCTGCCTGGGGTTGTTGTGACCCCAGGGCAGGACCCGGCCCTTGGCCTTGTTGAACCTCACCCAACTGGGCTGGGCCCATGGATCCAGCCTGGCCAGGTCCCTCTGCTGAGCCCCCCTCCCCGACAGCAGATCAACACTCCCACCCAATTCGGTGTCATCTGCAAACTGACTGAGGGTTCACTCAATCCCCTCATCCAGATCATTGATGAAGATACTAATTTGCCACGGAACCACTTCCTGTGCCAGCAACTTGGATGTTAACACCCCTGCCATCTCCTTAAGGCCCCCTCTGTTTGCCAGCCCAGCGTGGCCCGTTCTGTGCGCTCGCCCGAGCCCCACGACCAAGGAGATGACCAAGGAGGTGCCTTTGGGAGACCTTGCCCACCCCCGGAGGCAGGCATACCCTGTATCCAGTTCCCTTGTTCAGTAGCCCCCAGGCAAGTGGAACGAGGCAAACCTGTGAAAGCAGCCGCCCTGGTGACATCTGTTGCCGTAAACCACTGACGCGGGAGGTAACTTCTTTTTCTCAATGGTTTAAGTCCCCAGTAAACCTTGGCACGTCGTTGACAGTTGTCTTGGAGTCCTCGTGTGTCCCAAAACTGTCACGTGGAAGGGTTGCACGGCCGCTGTAGAACTGCGAGACGCCGCCCTGCGTTAAGCCCCGGGTGGGGGACGTCGTTTCCAGGTCCGTCCCTTGGCTTACAGTGGTTTTCCTAGGAGGAAGGTGAGGAATGCCATGGCGTGGCCAGGATTAGCCACCGCCGCCTGGTGAAGGTCAAGGCAGAGATGGAGCACTCGGCCAGCCAGCTCCTGCCCCTCCTTGAGGACCACTCAGACCGAAAGTGCCGGTGCTGCCGCCCGCAAGGCGCGCGGCCCGAGTGGACGAGGAGCGAGGATGTTTGCTGTGCACTTCTCTTACGTTTAACCTTGGGCACAGCACCGCGCTTTCCAATTCAAAGCACTTTCTATGAATTTATAAAACGTATTATATGGTGACCTTCCTTCTGGTGGATTTATAAACTTCTAGTAAAACTTTTACTGGCGGCAGAGAAACGTAAAATTTGCTGAGGTTAACGCTTAAGGGTGTGGGAGAAGGATCCAGTCTTGCATCCTCTACGTGCAAGCTCGCAGGCCACCCCTCCTTTGGCCAGAACACCTCTGATGAAAGCAAACCGAGTTTGACAGAGTCACGACGATTAAATGGGATTAGTCGTCTCAGAAACAAAGTCGCTTAGTTTGCATTACAGTATTGCTTGTTTAAAACGTACAGATGAACGTGCTTTTGGTGTGCTTTCAGAGTTAGACTTCATTTAAAATTTAGAGAAAAATACATATCCCTGTTGCTGAGTCAATACCCTTCAAAGGCGGATGCGCGCATCGTGTTGGGATAGTGGCACATCAATGATTCTCTTATTTTTCCTCACCTCAACTTTTTTTGTAAGAACGTTAATTTGGAGGCTTTTTCTTGCCTCCAAATAATTTATAATTTTTCTTGGAGAGTAAAGGATAGGAACCTCTCTGTACTCAGAATTGTTAGCTCCTGTAGCTACGTAACACCGTATACGCTGTGCATCTGACACATCCTTTTAAGGCAAACTTTGTAGAGATTCCCGTCCCCTATGGAACCGTACAGGAAAGGCCTTCAGTAGAAATGGGCTTGAGGCCAGGACACGTAGGGCAATTTGAAACAGATTTTTTCTAAGTGAGATCATGTGAAAATCCTTCTTTTCCTTTTTTTTTTTTTTTTTTTCTTTAAGAGGGACTCTTTTGCTTAAAAATGCTTTTTTTAAGTATCTGATTCTAAACAACTGTTAACTTGTATGGCTGTATTCAGCAGCAAATGCTCTCTTTTGAGTAAATATTTTGGGGTTTCCAGTAATGCCTGGGTAACTTACGTTATTGTTTCTATTTAGTGAGATTGAATTACAGCAGTTTTCTCAAAACCAGCTTTGACTTTCTTCAGGTGGGTGGTTCTAGGGGGGTTTTTTCTTTAAAAAAAAAAAAAAAAAAAAAACCAAACCCTCAAGAAACTCCTCCCCCCCCCCTTTTTTTTTTTTTTTTCCCCCCCCCCCCCTTAAGCCAGCACAGAATTTAGTAGATATTAGGAGGGGGGACATAATTAAACTGCTTGTGGCTTATATAGAACCATCTCTTACCTGAAGCATACAGGATTCTGGATGCATTGCAAAAGGCTTGGGTGCGCTAGGGATGCTGGAGGAGCTGGCGTAAGGGCAGCCCGTGACGGGGTGCTGCTGTCACAGCTCCGGTCCCGTGCCCTGCCTGGACCCTCACCAAAGAGCCCTGCCCAGCCCCGCCAGCGGGGCCAAGCGAGCTTTTAGTCTGGGCTGAGCTCTGGTCGCTGATCCTTGCTCCCTCCCGGGACCCGGACTTCAACCGTGCGATGCCTTGTGGCTTCCCTTCCAAGTCTTGACCTGGTTTTCTGGGCTCTAACCAGGATTTTTTTCCAGGACTTTATTTAGGCAGACGTCCTTTTGCGTACAGAGTAATCCTTAAGAGGTACAGCGAAGCGAAACTGTACGTGCCTTGCAGGACTTAACGTCGCGTCTTCTCCTAGATTTGGGCAAAACCTAAGTATTTCTGCACTTCCTCGCCTCAGTTTCCTGGCTGTTCTGCAATGCTCTCAAGAAGCTGGGATCTGATTTACTGCATCAAGTCCTAACTGGCTGAATTCTAGATGGTCTCTAAACAAATCTTCCTACCTTGCTTTGCATGTTTGGACCGTGGCTGTTCCCAGAGTAAAACTGCACGTAACCACTATAAAAACCTTACTTTGCTTTCCTGCTAAGAAAGCTCTCCTGTTACACTGCTTTCCCGTTGGTATTTCCACTGCTACAGCCTCTTAATTATAGGCGGAGCACGTTACCTTACTATTCCTGGTTTTGCTTGAATAAGAGCAATTTAATTCAAAAGTATTTTCCTGTTGTCCCTAATCAATTGCCTAAGTGCTAGAAGCCTTGCCAGCAGGAGATGAGGCACATCAGACACCTGCCTTTGGGAAGGGATTTGGTAATATTCGAATTTTGGATGGGAAAGCCAGCTCTTCCCTGGCTGCTAACGGGGGCTCCGGCAGGACCATTCCCGTTGAGGTCCCCGCCGCCTGGCCAGCCTGAGCTGCTGCCACAGTTTTGGGTAGCCTCATAACCACTGCACAGGATCAATTTGAAATTCCGTCGTACGTCGGATCTGAAAGCCGGTACGGCGTCAAGTCAACGAGGCGTACGGCGTTGAGCCGCGTATCTGGTGTTCAAAGAGTAAGCGTTCTTTGCTTATTTTTTGCAAGAGGCTGTGCCCTTACCTTGCTGACATCGTTGTATTAATCACGCCCCAATGAAAGTAAAAAGTAGAAGTAACTTTCTAAGAAGACAAAGACTGTTGCCTTTTTACTACGCCCTGTCTTGATGGCATCCTTTATTATTAATAAATGATGGTATGACAACGGTTGTGATATGGAAAGGTACCTCCGTTTCAAAGAATCTAGCAGGTTTTAATAAAAAGAATGAACAAAAAAAGCTGGGAGATTAAACATCAGAGATAAAGAACCGGTCTTTGAATGGATGGAAAAGAATTGGAACAAAACTTGGAGTTCAGTCAGGGCACCCGGGCATTTTGTTCTACAGAAGAATAACGGAACCGTCAGTAGTTGAGGGTGGAGACCTCTCGCGCCCTCCATTTGCAGCACAGCATTGCCCACGCCTGCCGCTGCTTGCTTGTGTGTTTTAAACCTACAGTGAACCTCACACCTACCGTGGCGAGGCTACGGCTCAGCCGTGCGGTACCCGGAGGTCTGGATGCCCCTGCCCGCCCCGGCTCCTCTCCCTGCGCTTGCTCAACGGCTGGAAAACGTTGGCTTAGAAGTTCCTACAGGGTGTTTGACCAAAGCCTCTTAGCAGTTTGACCACCTTTCCTACATGGACAGTCATACTTTCTTTTGTACTCACTATAAACTTCAGTATAGCAGGCTCGTGGCTTGACTTTTGCATAACTTAAACTACATTTTCATTAAAAAGCTGAGCTAAAAGTTCCATCTAATCATAAACTTTTTTTTTTTAAAAATACCTGTCCAGCTGTCTGCTATACAGGCTTTATGATTTATGTAGACCCACCTATAGGAGCTATGTAAACTTCAAATAGTCTTACTTTTCTCACACTTTCTTCAGTAATCATCTAAATTTCACTTGCAGGCCTTTAAAGATGGATATTATTACAGAATGAAGTAAACGTTTTCTAATGTCTTTACGGTCATCACTTTTTTAAAAAAACACCACATTAATTGTAAATCATATTCTTCGTATAACTCTTTTTATGAGGTTAAAGCACAACTTGCCTGGGTGGCCACATCCAAAATCTTTGTTCGTCTTTCCTGGAGTACAATTAACATCATGTATCACCCGCAGAACTTTAACCGGTCAGAGATACCCGGCAAGGGGGTGGGGATGTGGAGGGCAGGGAGCAGCAGAAGCGGATTATGATGTTTTATTCTTTGTGCTGGATTCTTCCTTCTGAGTTTTTTGGTGGTGGTAAAGCAAAGCAATAGCACGAAGCAGCTGAGAGGCAAGGTCTTCTAAAGCTTCGGGCGCGCAATCTGCATTTTTTGTGCTTCTGCTAAGAAAACTGGATATGGGGAAAAATTACGTCAACCAGAAAAATGTGAATTCGGAGATTTTGATCTACTGCTTGGATGAAAGAGGAATCTAGGCAGACTTCGCTATCTAGCAGAAGCCAAGGAACTTCTCAAGAAATCAGGTCTTTCACCTAAATTACAAAAAACACTGATTGAATCATTTTGTGTAAGGATGAAGCGGTGGTAGGAATAAGATCTGTATTTTCCTTATGAATACTTACAACAGGCACCTCAATTAACCTGCTCGGCTAATGTGAGCTCATGGAATTAAGTCGGAGCAGGCTGACAGGCAACCAAACACGATCAGAGCAGTCGATGGGAAACACGGAGCACTATTAACTGGGAAATGCCCGTTCCCGTGGGACCTGCCGCATCGTCTGGTTCATTTTTCAGTCAAGCCTGTGCCCGGGATCACAAGTGGCAGCGACCAGGCAAGTGTCTGAGCTTATGGGGTGGGAGCAAAAGAGGCCTGAAAGCAGCAGGCTTGAGGTTTACCTGTGAAAAAGGTGCTGAGAAAATGCAGCACAGCCTGTGCCTTCGCTGGGGGGGCAGAGGGAATGTGCATTTTGAGTAACATTTAGCAAAGCTTGCGTCCCCAGACTTCAGTTTTCTTTGGCTAATTTAATTTTGAGAGGTATGTTTGAGTTACTAATTAGCCACTTGCTGCTGTAAAACACAATCCCTCTGTCGTTCTTAAGCAAAGAGGGTTTGAGGAGAAGAAGAAAGATGTGGAGAAAGACTCAAGAGTAAAATAATCAGATTTTGTGGTCCTATTCGGAAGGTGATGTTGGAAGACTTGTCCCCAGAGTTGGGCCTTGGGGAAGGGCTGCAGAGGCACAAGATGGTTTGCTTGTAACGTGACGTTTTAAAAGCTGATCTGTTGGGGGAGGAAAATAAGTAAACTTGAAAGAATATATAATTTCCTGGGCTGCTGAAGTAGCAATAGATGAGAAAAGTACTCTCGGAAACACGCAGCGATCATTGGTGTTACCATTTCTGTTTGCAGGCTCAGTAGCCTTTGAGAAGTACCCTTCCACCAGAGTTACAGTAGAAGTTGTCTCAGGAGAAGCTTCCTGGGTTACTACAAGGAGAATTACGTTGTTTTCAGATTTATTTTTTTTTTCCTCCTGTTTGTGCACCAGATTGTTCTGTTAGATTATATTTTCGATATCAGGAAAGATAACGTACGGTGGCAGGACCAGGCAGTGCTTCGATTGAAAGCAGAAAGCAATGACTGAGGAGAATTGGAGTTACAAGCCAGAAAACTATGAGAAAAAGTAAGAACAAGGTACGGGAGAAAAGCCGTGGGAGCAGAAGCGAACGGGCGAGAGCGTGGCAGTAGCTTGGCTGGAGAGGATGAGAGGGCAGCAGCGTTCAGCCCGGGGGCAGGCGTACAGCCAAATTGTTAGCGTGCTCCGAGGGAAGAGACCGGCGGCGGAGTTTGCTTCTTGAATAGTTTGCAAGCTTGAATAGTGGCAAAATCCTACCAGACAGCCAGGGAGTAGAACACTTAGTTCTTCCAGCCAGCTGATCTGGCAGCAAACGCCATGCATGACTACAGGTATCTTACTTGTAAGATGGCTTGGAAACTTTGAGGCCTGACTTGTCCTTACTTCACGGAGTTTAAACTGGTGCCTACGGGAAGAGCGCCAGGGACTTTGGATTAACCCTCAATTCATCCCTCCTTCAAAGATTGTAGCCTAAGCTTTGATTGACGGAGAAAACAGCGAGATGTTGGCAAGTTATCAATTACGCTACACATAACGAAAAAAATACTCTTGAGCGTTAAGCAAAATGGATACAGCTGTAAAATTTTTGTGCTAAGTAGCGTAGCGGGATGTAGTGAGATCTTTCAGTATCGGCATTAACGCGGTGTGTTCTCTGCCTTTCGGTACAACGGTCCATAATGACAGAAAAAAACCCAAATATGTTCAACTACCAGGGCGTACTTCATGGTGGCTTTCAGTTTTTGAAGTACTTTCCCCTTCAGCTTTCATCTGGTTTTTTGCATTCTCTTTGCCTTTGGGTTTCTCCTGCATAAATAGGCTTCCTCCGACATTTGCTTGTGCATGCAGGCCGTGAAACTAAGAGGGAATTTTAATTTGTCCTAATGATGATGAAAGGTCATTGGGTTGGCAGCTCAAATGGCCAGAAGCTCCACTTGACACTAACCTCGGTACCCTGGCACTGCCTTCTTCTCACCCACTTCCAGTAAAAATCAAAACCTTGCATTATCCCCGCTGTCTTAGGTTCTCTGTCTCAATTTAAGGGGTACGGTATGTATTTATGCTCTGACTAAACCACCACTCTGTTGGCAGACAACTAGAACCATTCTGCAGAAAAATGCTGATTATGTCCTTGTCACTGGCCCTCACCTCTGGTGCTGAAGATTAAATACGTGCAGTGATCTATTTACCCCACAGGATCTTAACCAGAAAGTTTTAACCCAGTTATATAATTAAAGGGAAAAAAAAAAAACCCAAACTACCTAGAAAACCTTTCTTCCTCCTTATAAGAACGCTTACTCTTCTGTGCTTTTTCTTGGCCATTCGCATAACCAGTAAGCTCTTAACACTTTTTTTTTTTTTGTCCCAGATGTTTTGCTCTGTGAATTTTAGACGTAGCCTGCCTCACTCCCACTCTGAGTAAGGGTTTCTGAGAGCTTCTGCCTTGATGCCAGGAGATAGTTACGCTTTCATCTTTCCCCATACCATCAAAAAGCCTTAAAAAGGGGAGGAGAAAGGTCTCATCAGAAACTGGCGCCAAGCACACAATAAAGAAGCATCAGCATCGGTGTCTTTGGCCTCTGCAAGACAAAGTGCTTTCAGTAGTGCTTACTTCAATGCACTCACAGGAGGTTTGTAGGCACCACCGAACCTGTAAGAACTCAGATTCACTCAGTTCCAAATAATAAAAATTGACAAGTTGATACAGGAACAATCATAGAATCCCAGGTTGGAAGGGACCTCAAGGATCATCTGGTCCAACCTTTCTGGGCAAGAGCAGAGTCTAAGCAAATTGCTGCTTTAAATAGAAACTGCACAACTTCAGGTCTTAAAAGCTGGAGTTTTCGTTTAGTTATCTTTGCTTTCAATAGTTTATCACCCAAATGTATAGAAGTAATATTAAAACTCCTGGCTAGACCTGGATTGAATTCAGTACAAGATGAATATGCTCCCATACTTGCTAGAAATCCAATAAGCTTTCTCTACTTTTGACTTTCTCTTTTTTTGACTGAAAAAAAAAAAATCAGTAATTTTGTGCGGCATTAAGCAAGGATATGGGCCACACCAAATTTCTCCCTGTGAAGAATATTAACGTCTAAAACTTAGGGCTTTATTTATTTTTCTGTTCACTTTGGTGAGAAAGTATGCGTGTAACCTCTTCATACACTATCTGGGAGCAAAGTCCTGGCTATTTCTCTTTCTGTACACGGCCCTGCACTTCGTTTGCCTTGGAAAACAGCAACGTACGACCTGTTTTGCTTAGGTTTTGTTGACCGACATGGTTCCTGTGATAAAGTTGTTCCTCACTCTGACGAGCACATGCTTTTATTGTTAAAACTTCTGGCCAGAGAGCAGTTTCTTCAAATGGTTACGAGTCCTTCAAATACAGCGTGCTGCACGTTAAGACATTTGACCCCCCCCCCAAAAGCCTGAAGCTTTTGTGAAAAGTTTCATCAGAACCAAGAATTGTGTGCCGTTGTGCCGGGATGGGTAACTCTGAAAGGTTATCTTTTATACCTGCTTTTTACCTTACTAAGTCTTCTGCTTGTCAGTCCCCGTGCCTTGTGAAAAGCAACACAGCGTGCTTAGACTCTTGAGGTAACGCTACGGTATTTTTCCAGAGTAGCAGCAACAGAGACAGCTGAACTCTTAAACTGGAGATTTGGCAGATACGTAGCCCTTCGTGTAGAGTGTGTGCTGTGTAATTTGGAAAAGATTAGTATAAAAGGACAATTGAAAGTCCGTATGACATCACTTACGGTGTGAAATATTGGTTAACATCATCACTCAAACTTAGCGTGCTACAGGCACGTTGAGTAATGATCTGTCTGTGTCCCTTGAAGTTGGCCAACATAACTTCATTTGTTTCCAGGAATCTGTACGCTTGATAAAACCAGCGGTGACTGCTGTTCTTGTACTACAGACAGAGCAGGGGGGGGTTCAACACCACAAGAGGTCCCAAACAGGAAAGCCCTACCTGAACAGAACAAGAGGCGAGCCTCGGGTGTGACATTGCCAGAGGAATCAAGTTAAACCCAAGGATTCTAGCCTGAGGCATACGTTGGCATAAACGCACGTATATCACATCGCCTGCTAGTTCTTACCTGCATCTGACATGCAAAGCTGAAACTTGGCATTTAAACCAGAAACCCCTAGTGGAGGAAGAACCGACTTCTTGGTGCCCCGAGTTCTACCCCCTCCATCCTACCGCTCAAAGACAGCACAACTCCAGCCCTACAGTTGAAGTGCAGCAGTTTGGGGTAATCGAGAAGAAGTATTTACTTTAACTTATCTGTAATAGAAGATTACTATACTGAAAAAAGAGATTTTTAGCTGAAATGCTGGTATCAGTATAACTGATGCTGCTTCTGCATCATTAACGAGGCAGTCTTTTACCCTGGCCATACAGGACAGACACTGCTTAGCAGCATAAGCAGCTGAGACATTTTAGTTCCTGATAAACTTAAATTTGTGTCCTTTAGTAATCTGTTAAAATGGCATGAATGTGTGCAAAGCTCAGGAAAAAGCCAAATTTAATGCGATATTAACTGGTATTAAAGAGTCTCAAGCTCAGAATGTTCTCTTATAACACAAAAAATTTTCCAGATTTCTGCCTCCTTCCTCACTGGAGTATTTTTCAGAATTGTAACTGAGGTTGGTATTTGATACAGCTGTAGTTGAAAATGAGTAGGTGAATTATTTTTTTATCAAATTCAAAGTTAGTCCAAAAGGACAGTAACACACCAACCTAATTTTTCTGCAGCCTCTTCGTACTTGTGACTTACAGTAACAAGGCAATAGGTACTGTCAGTCTTTCAAAGACTACTTGTAGTAGAACTATTAAATTTCCACTTACAATTTTTCAAGAGATTGCCTTTCAGTTAGTAGTCAAATTTTGTACAGAGCTTTTTCTACACTGAATGCAAAGACGACGTCTTCATATTACGAACTTTGCTAGGAGTCAAGAGCTCGCAATAGGCAAGTAACACCCACTGCTTTCCTCCCACAACCTTAGATCAGCTATAATTTTGGCCACTTGTATAAACTTTAGTTTCCTTTCAAAGATATTTCAAACTATTAAACCTGTATCTCTGAAGTGTCAACAAAAAGAACAGCATTTACCACTTTTATCTTTCAAGATTTCTCAGAACAAAGTACAGAAATGAACAGTTGGCTTCTTGCTATCAGGTTTTAAACTTTTATAAAAATCTTTATGTGCATTGCTAGAGTTGGTTCTTTTCTGCAGTGTTCTGAAACCATGGCTTTTTTTCATGGCACTGGTGATGAATATTCGAAAGGAGCTGCTTAGCTACTGCTAACCCTCTTCAGAAGGTGATGTTTGCTTTTGCTATGGACTTGTAAGATTTAAGCATCTTCCATGGAAGTTCAGTGCTTAAAAAGGATCAAACGTTGGCGTGTTGATTAGCAGCCATGGAAAAAGCCATAACATTTTTTTTTTTTTCATTTCTATCAAAGCTTCCAACTTCCTCTCGTAGGTAGCAATCAAAGGAAAACTGGAATTACTCTGGGAGACATATGGAAAATATGAAGTATTCACTTATTAACTTAGCGGTACAGAGCTGGTTGTGCCATCGGGAGAAGAAGAGCTGAGGATTCGGAGTAAGCGTAATGCCTCGCTGCTGACCCCTCACTCCCTGGTTAACCCCTTCTTGTCGCATGTTTAAAAACAGATCCTTAAGTTTCCATGTCTTTAGCTTTTCAGAGAGATTGAATACATTTTTTTCAAAGATCACCACACTTTGCTTTTTGTAACCTAGTTTCCCACCACTTCAAAAAAATCAAAACAAAACTTTACCGTATTTAAGTCAAACCGTACAGTAGGGGAGACAACTCGGAAAATCAGCAGATTTAACACTAACGCTTTTAGTGGCAATAAGACAAGTGTATAAGCATTTTTTATTTCCTATCTCTAGATAAGCACTGCAGTGATACCCCAAGACACTTTAAAACCTCTTGAAAAACTCAAGATTTGAACACATGTGAAAGTACTCCAACATAAAGTAAATATTTTTCAGGAGAAGTGATAAAATTCCATCCGATTACTTCTAAGTTCCCCAAGCAATGGGGGTAGCAAATTGATATTCAGCTCCGTTGTAATCTCAAATATGGAATGCACTCAGTATTAAATGAGGAAAATTTTTGCCATTTTTTTTTTCTTTTATATGCTTGCCAAGAAAGATTAAAATAGGCACGCTTGCAGAAGTCTTCAGGGTTCTCACTCTTCTTGGCTTCCATATTTACTCTTTTTTTTTTGTTGTTCAATACAGGGAAGGAGGAGATGGATCTTTAAAATGTGTCTTTTGATGGCATGATCACAGACTTAATTTCCTCTTTTTTAAAAAAAAGTGATTACCAGTACTTAAAAATAAATGAAGTTGTAGAAAAATGAGTTGTAGAAGGACAGCACCAGTTGTATTCCAGACCATTCCAACTGCAGGATGGCTAAACTATGACTTAGCGTTTTCTTTAAGCTACACCAAAACAGAAACTGCCAGAATTTTCAGAAAGCCTAATGTTTGTTCCATCTCTAGTAACTAAAGAATTGTGGACGACTTTGGCTTAAGCCCCTCTCTGTACCCAACACGCACGTTGGCGTGGCGACTGTAACATAGCGTGACCTATCAACATACAAGTGACCAGCCCAAATTGCCTGGAATATCAGAATGTACCAAGTTCTGGCCTTTCTCTCTGGTTTTTCTTTCAAACTGGTGTACAGAAATATATTATCTATGGTATGTCTCGTCTGTACGTGTCAACCTAAGGTTCTGTGAGCGAGATCACTTTTGTAAGATCTCTGTAGGTTCTGTAGTGCGTAGTAGGAGTATGATGCAATGTTCCGTTCTTCTGGGGATGTTTTGGGATCTTTTTCCTTTGCATAAACACTTACTTTCATACAAAATAACCGACTCAGTCGTGTCCAAGACTGCTGCTCTTCTGTAAGTTTGAACGAGCTAATTGAGTTCTGCCAGATGTGCTGGGGGAGGCTGTGATCACAATAAGCCCTGCTTCCATAGCGAATAAAAATAGCCATGAAAATCAAGTTTGTAAGCTAATCACCAGGTGAGGAAGGAGAAGGAGAATAAGCAGCTTCCTTACACATCATTTTCAAGCCGTTAACGTTTCTGGTAGCCCCTCAGTAACCCTTTACTCTTACTGCCATCACTATCAACGAAGAACATGGTTGTGCTGCTTTGCAGAAGCTTCCCCTATGGAGCTGTGAGCTTCAGCTAGCTTTTCTAGTCTGCTTCTCATCATAGCTATCCAATATCCAAAAGGTGTGATTAAAAAAAAAAAAATAGAGTAGTCATGACATTTTCCTCACACTAGGCAGTATTACCTTTCTTGAGTGAAAAAAGGGGTATCTTGATTATTTTTGACCAGCGTTGGTCTAAGCAGTGAAGTACTTGATGGCAGTGTTAGGGTAATGGTTGGACTTGAGGATCTTAAAGGTCTTTTCCAACCTACACAATTCTATGATTCTACTTGTTATCTTGTGCAGAATATTGCACACAGTTTTACAGCTTAATCAAGAATGGGTCAGTTCGTTATCCTGATCTGTAACTAAGGCACCACAGCACCACTATTACAAACAGTCTAAGGACAATAAGTATTACTCAGACAAGTTTTTGAAGTAAAGCCAGAGATACAGGAATTTTCCATTCCCCTTACAAGAAAAACAGGCAACAGAATACTGTAATTTCTAGTTTGGTTCAGTTTGGAGTTGGGGATTACTAACACCAGCCAAAACGTAGCAATTGCCTCTATCCAAGCAATTCAGATAGGTTGGAATTATAATCTTGTGCAGTATAAATAGTGCTAATATCTGGCCTTTCTGGGCTGAAGGCTAAGACTCTACGTAAGAAGTCTGAAATTTGCGTCTTGATCCGAGTGGCTTTACATGAGTTTCTTGTTAGGAATTTGTAAGTCATTGGTAGTAGCTGAGCTGATTTTCCATTAGTTGGGAATACTGCAAAGTACATTCCGTGCTTGCCTGTCAGGTTTCTCACGGTAGCTCCCTCGTTCCCCGTCTTGCTCACCGACCCGTGCGGGACAACTTCTAATGAAGGTGGAAAAGCGTTGCCAAGCTCCGCGCTGGTCGAGTCTATTTACGCCGTCAACTCTTGCGCTCAGCTAGCTTGTTTTGTTTGCAGAAAAAAGTAGCAACGCTTTTCTCCAACTCACCAATAATGAAAAGTATTGCAAAAGTAACGGGTTTAGGCTGAAGGAATTTTGCTTTTCAGTCTCTTCAGTGGAGGGGAACGAAGGGCAGAGTGCAGAGCGTGGGCCCCGTTAGCCGCCAGAGTCATTGAAGTTTTACCATTTTTAAGCATTCCATTCACATGGATTGATTTCCAGTGACTGACGCACGAGCGGACACACCGAGCAGTGAAGTCTGCACATCTGGAAAAGGAGTTTGCAGTCACCTTGCTAATAACAACTCTGGGCCTCTGTTTGATGCCTTGAGCTTCAAAGACCATTGCGGGTTTTCTCTCTCTAAAGTAAGGGCACAGTAACTTTGCAATTAAGACATGAGGTCATGGTTTATTCCACTGGAGTCTTCCAGCAAGGCCAAAGAAAAGAGAAATGGTCGGCGTACTAAAGCTTAAGCTTAAAAGACACGCAACCCCCAGAATCCCCAGCAAGATAACTCCTAGTGTTGTGGCAACAAGGGGAGAACTTACTGGGTCATCTCCATTAATCATAACCTAGCTAAAAAAGCAAGCCCACCATAATCTGCGGCTGAATAACTTCAAATCTGTTGTATCAGAGTTCCCAGGTAGAAGCCTACACCTGAGCGGTAGTACCGATGGCGATTCAGAATTCTGGTGTTCACAACTCACTGTTTCACTTTTGTCCTTCCTGCTAGTGTACAACTTGGGTAGAAGATTTTTTTTCGAAAAAAAAGTCATCATTCCCCTGCAGCTGTCAAAAGACTCAACACTTCTTCCTACTCTAAGAATTGCTGGAGTGGTTCGAAGCGCTATTTGTAAATAAAAATCCAGTAAAGCCATAAACATTACAGTAAAAGGGGTAGAAGACTGACACCTGTACTCTGATACTTAAAATACTGTTTAAAACCCAGCAATAAAATGACGGGGTAAATGCTGTGGCTTACTCTTTGGAATGGGTTTGTGGGGGAAGGATTTGCAGTTTTTTCCGGTGACGTTAACGGTCCCACTGCTTGTGTTACAGATTGCCCTGAAATACGACCCCCAGATAGAAGAAGATCTGCGGAACTGGATAGAAGAGGTTACAGGGCTGAGCATTGGTGCAAACTTTCAACTGGGATTAAAAGATGGCATAATCTTATGCGAGTAAGCATTTATTAAGTAACCTTATTTTTTAGCAGTTCTCCACTTCTGAGGATCTAAGGAGGGACTTTCTGAAGACTCCCCTTCAAACCCATCAACTATAACAGTCAAAGATAGCTGACAGTAGGGCAGGAGACAGCTTCTTTGAAACTGTGGAAAAGAATGAAAACTTAAATCTCCTTTTATATTTTAGCAAAGATTTCTAAGTATTTCTGAATTTAACAGTGAAGCTCTTGTCTATAATAATCATATGGCACACAAAAATTCTTACGGTCTGTTAGACTTGTTAAACCCGAGATCTGAGCTAGGCACTCTGTATAAACCAAAAAATTAACCATTTTTATGAAACTAATGCAACTAATAAAGCATGAGTGAAAGTATTATATAATGCCTGCACAGATGGTATAAGGATGAAATTTATTGTTTAAGCATTTCCCTTTTTTTTCACCTCCCCAGGCTTATAAATAAGCTGCAGCCAGGATCAGTGAAGAAAATTAATCAATCAAAACTAAATTGGCACCAGGTAAAACAAAAAACCCTCCCCCAAAACTACACCTCTAACCCCTCCAACCCCCAAACAGTTCTTCTGTTCTGTATTAACAAATTTGCTGTGGATATGGTACACCTTAAAGCTTAATAGCACCGAGTTTTGTATGTGATACGTACACAACAGCTGAGGATACGGCACACGTGAAGAGCATTTAAGAGAAAGCAGCTATAGCTGAGGTGGCTCCTAAGCAGCAGTTGAGTCGTGCTTTAGCTGTTAGGTGAAACATCAGATGGAAGAAGGAGAGAGCTGCATAGCAAGGCTTTTCTTCCAAGTTAAAAAAAAAAAGCTGTTAACTTTTTTTATTAAATCACAACTGGAGTTTTCCATCCAGGCAGAGCTGGAAGGTGTTAGGTCAACAGCTTGCCTGTACCTGGACATTGGATGTCACCGTATCAAGTGTCCTCCTGAGAAGGCAGCTGGAGAGGATGGGGAGGGCAAGGACCCGAACGGTCTCAGAAGAAGTGGTTGTGTAACAGAACTCAGAAAACAAGACGGTGCAAACTACCATACGTATTTTATTTCAGTATATCCAGATTTAATCTCTTACGAGCGCTCTACCTAGCACTTCCCCCCCTCCAAGGGACTACCAAAGGCACCATGCATTTAGAACAAGCATTGGAAGGGTTGCTGGTTAGAGCTGACTGCCTTTACTGTTGCTGGGTCTAGCTTAGCGGAGCTATGTCAGCCACTTGTTTTTATTGGCATTGAACGCTTCTACATACAGTAGAGGATTTTTATCTTTTTTTAAAAAAGTTTTAATACCTCTTAAGACTTCAGAAGGAAAGGTGAGATTCAGTCCTTACACCTTGTACTCCGTCTTGCTTTCCAATTTCTACAGCGCACAGTGCTAAAAAGCGCTAATAAACCCCAAAAGCTTAGCCGAATTTGTCCCAGGAGGCGAGCAAGATAATCTCTGCAGAGCCAGGTTCCATGTTCTTACTGTCCACCTCGCTGTGTTTTCATTTTACTCAAAATTACCAATTGCTGAATTCAAGTAGCATGGACGCTACGTCAAGCTTTCTGGTTTGAAGCAGGTTTTAGATGAGGATTTCTCTTGGAAGGGACGCAGTTGAGGCAGTTTTGTCAAAGCCCCCTCTAACAAAGTACCCGATACACACTGATGGAGATGCCAGGCCAAATAAACCCTTCCATTGATTTCTGAAGTCAGTATTGAAACTAATGAAAAACAATCTCCAACTTCCTACCAGTCACTCTTGACCACACCAACTACTTTGTCCCGCTTGCACAAGGCAAAGAATTTGTGTAAAACAAGCAAAACCAACCAACCAACACCAGAAAGCTTTAAAATTACTTTGTTTCCGGAGTGAAGCACTGAGCAGAAAACTGGCTTTTTTTGTTTCTGTTTAGCTGGAGAATATTGGAAACTTTATCAAAGCCATCCAAGTCTACGGCATGAAGCCCCATGATATTTTTGAAGCAAATGACCTTTTTGAAAATGGAAATATGACTCAAGTACAGACTACTCTCGTGGCACTAGCAGGTCTGGTAAGTATTTGTACCCCTGGAATCGGCGCAAATCCCCAGGCCAGTCCAGATGCACCCTTACTGCTCACGTAAATACGGAAAATGGCCTGGCAGGAGGGGATAGGTACTCCTGTGAGCCCGAGATGCCCAGGGTCAGGGCCGTAAAGCTGACATTCCAATAGGAGAAAATATACTTTAAACACTGAATACTCTTTATTTTCCCTCTCCCTAAATAGGCAAAAACTAAAGGTTTTCACACTACAATTGATATCGGTGTCAAATACGCAGAGAAACAAGCACGAAGTTTTGATGCAGGAAAACTAAAAGCTGGTCAAAGTGTCATTGGCCTGCAGGTAAGTACAAAATTCAAGTTTGCAGTTAATCTGTTACATTTGAGAACAGCTTGCTTGTTTTGATTAACCGAGCTATTGTTTATGCAAAACCAGCTGCAGAATTACAATCTATTCTTATCATGGAAGGAGGTATGAGATTTAATTCTTGAAAGTAGTTGATTGGCTTTATAGGCTCAAGCGACTGCCTGGAAGGTTGTTCTGTTTGTTTTACATCTGCAATAAGAGTGATAAGGAGGAAAGGAACAGCTAATATTAGCAGTATCATCTCTGTCCCCCAAAGTGGTTTTAAAGCAGGAGCCTTTGGATAGCCGTAAGCTCCTTATGTGGTAGAAGCTTTCCCCCCCCTACTTCCCTTAATAGTCATAAAAGCCAAAATAACTGGCATAAAAATCTTAAAATTCCTGTGGTAGAGAAGTTGTGGTGGCGTAATTGAATCGTTACTGTCAGGGTAAAAAGTTAATTACCACATTTTGATGCGTGCGTCCGTTCTATTGGCATGCGCAGTTGGGCAAGTGCCAGTCACTGAAATGCCTTGGGGTGACAGTTGCCTTTTTAGTTCCTTTTGATGCCCAGGATGGAGAAAGGGTAATTTATTACAGGCAGTGGTCAAGCTACACGAGGAAAGCACGCACTGTAATTACTTTTTCCGTCAGCCATCACAGTTACCAACCGTATTTGTTTCCTTAGACTGTGCTTGCTGTACAAATTAAAAAAAAAAAAAAATCACTTTTTTCTGTCCACCTCTTCCTTCCCCCAATAAAGATGGGGACCAACAAGTGTGCCAGTCAGGCGGGCATGACTGCTTACGGAACCAGAAGACACCTCTATGACCCAAAAATGCAGACCGATAAGCCGTTTGACCAGACGACGATCAGCCTACAGATGGGCACCAACAAAGGAGCCAGCCAGGTAAGCGGGAGGGGGGAGGCAAAAAAAGAAACTCCTTCCCGGGTGCTGCCTTGGTCCAAACATTTGGTACATTCCCTCAAAGAGGGAAATAAACTGGAGCTTTCTGCACGGGCTTCCTTCCGTGCCTCACCTACTGGCGAACACATGCTGCTGTGCTGGGTTTTGTTAAGCCTCCGTTCCTGCTTTCTAGCACTTCCAGTGAGGTGGGGGAGTTGCGATGGGGAACCTGGTGAGCACAGCTCCTGACCTGCTTACTGAACCTCTGCAATCCTGTTTTACCAGGCTGGCATGCTGGCACCCGGTACCAGGAGAGACATCTACGATCAGAAGCACATACTACAGCCTGTGGATAACTCGACTATTTCGTTACAAATGGGTACCAACAAAGTAGCTTCGCAGAAGGGAATGAGCGTGTACGGGCTTGGACGGCAAGTGTACGACCCCAAGTACTGTGCTGCACCTACAGAACCCGTCATCCATAACGGCAGCCAAGGGACAGGAACGAACGGGTCAGAAATCAGCGATAGCGATTATCAGGCAGAATACCCAGATGACTATCACGGAGAGTACCAAGATGACTATCAAAGAGATTACCATGGTCAGTACAGTGACCAGGGCATTGATTACTAGCTTTGCATCGAAAGTTCAGTATTAGTCCATTATTTTATTCAGTAAAGAACGAAACTAGCCTTGTGGAATTGTTACCTGTCTTTCCTACACACTATGCTTAATGTACCTAAGGAAATACTGCCTTACATACATTCCTTTTTCCTTTCTCTGCCCTTTCCCTGTCGATAGTTGCCTTTAGTGCTGTAACAGTTGTAGTCTACAGCATAAACAATAACTGCATATGAAGTAAAAGGAATACTGTGAAAGGGGGAGCGCTCTCGGTCAGCCAGGTCGTCTAATAAGGAGCTATGCATTTTCACAATCTCTACTTAAGTAGGTATTTACGTACCACATTAAGCCTTCATTTTACATATTTACAGCTTTTCTGTTTTCCAGATGAGAGAAGAAAATTTCATGCTTAAAGTTAAATGTGGTCTTTGCCAGTTAAATCCTAAGACATCACATTAGTGATTTAAATATCATAACTATGTTTCTAAGGTATTGTTTGCTAATGGTAAGTCCTGCATTAGACATAAGCGTGCATTTGTGATTGTGTATTCATTCCATTATCAACACTGACCAAACTTTAGAAATAGTCGTCTTACTAAAAAGGGAGCTTGTACAAAGTCTTGAGCCAACAGAAGTCCCACGATTGATGGTGCATTTGCCTTTTTTTGTGCCATAATATACCCATGTAGAAATGCTTTTTCTTCCTTGAACTGTATTTATTGCCAACACTTCTCAAACTGATCCCAGTGTATTTTTATAAATAAATATTTTTTCTTAAAGGTACGTAGAAGAGCCTGTCTCGTTTGTTACGCTACCATTCTGAAAGATCAGACGCCACAGAAATTACTCCCCAGTCAGCACCACCTTGGCCTGGGTTGAGGGTAATGTAGAACTGCTGACTGCTGCTGGTTCGGGTTCATTCTTTTCCATGGGATTTAATCCAACAACCTCGTAAAAATCTCCTGGGAATGAGTGACAGTGACTTAACAGGAAAGGAATGCGGCTCCTTTAGGGCAGCGTTCACTTCCCCTCTGCGAGGTTGCAGCCTGAGATCCTTGGTGGTCGCTGAAGCGAGCGAGGAGCTGCACGTATCTGACGCTGCCTCTGCTTCAGCCTCCAGCCCTCACACCATCGCCGCGAGACCTCGAGGCTCCCCTGATTTAGGGTGCGCAAAGAGAGATCCCGATCTTTGTGCCCGCTGGTCTGCGATCCGAGTTTTTCGGTAACTGATAGCAGAGCTTTGTGCCTAAATGGAAAACGGAGCGCAGGCAGGCTGTGCTAATTTACCTGGGCTGTTTAGAACAGGATTAAAGAAGAGCAGGCTATCCATGGGGGGCCACTGGGGCTGATCCTAACTGTTGTAAAAAAAATTAAAGGTATTTTAAAAGCGATTCCTGCAGATTAAACTTATTTACGTGAACATACAAAATGTTTCATACTTGCAAGTTCTCGACTAGTCTTGAGCGGAGAATCCTTCACTAGAAACTGTTTGTGCTTTGCTCCATTAGTTTCTGTTATCTTCAGGCGTGATGCGATGATCTGACTTTCAGCTGACCTATTTGTTGAAGTCTTAAGCTTATTTATTTCACAGAATTTAAATTTGAAAGGACCTGCAGCTGAGGCAAGAGGCTTTTTACCAAGACGTCTGCTAAGGCTTGCTCTTCCTGAACGACACTATTTCCCCCCTTCAATGTAATAGCATTTAGCAATTTAGAACTATTGTATTGAATGCTGAAGAGCAGTGCTATCATCAACCACACAAGCCTTGTTGCTGTTTTGGGTGAAAGCAGGGCTGCTTTTTGGAAGCCTGAACCATGCCCTCCCACTCCCTCTGAATCCAAAACTTAGGCTTCAAGCTGCTTGCACACGCTTACTCTATGTACATGAACAGAGGAAGCAAAACAACACACGAGCTGTTCTCAGTACGCCTGTTTTCTTCCATCCACAGAGGAATCATAACTGAATTAAGTGAGAGTTTGAAGTAGACACCAAGCAAGACCAAAGGCAAACTTGCTTGGCTCCAAACAGTAAGCTGTAATACTTGGCTGTTTCCTGGTATACTGACACCCACAGTCCCCATCTCCTATTTTTAAGGAACATAGTTATAAAAGTACCTTCTGTTCCTCTGAATCTCATCTTCTGTAGCTGCAGGAAAGAAGAGTCCACATGGTAATCGGGCTTTGCAGGGCAGGTGTTGAAATACCCAAGGTGGCTTGGACAAGCATCAGTACCTGAACTTGCACTACGTGTTGGCACAAGCTGTGCCTACAGCCAACCTCACCACCGACTTCCAGCCTGCTTTATAGTTGCCTGACAACAAAACCCTGCCGGGAGGACAGTGATGGGAAACAAGCCCTAAATAGCATCAGGCTCTGTAGGGCTGCTGTAGCCCCTCTAGCTCAGGTGAGGACTCCGGCCCCAGGGGAATGCTGCAGCCGGAGGTGGTTGACACAATTGCTGGTGGGACGTAGGCAAGATTGGGAGGTCCCGTGTTGCACCTGAAAGCTGTAAAGCTATGCTTTGTAAGTTTAATTGAAAGGCTATACCTTCAGAACTCTAAAAATATACAGGACTCTCAAAACATACTGTCACAGTTTTAATTTCTGGACTATAGGTAGTACAGCATTGCTTAAATGAAATGCACTCAAATACAGCTTAATTGGGCTTTTTCAGTACTTTCCTTCTTTAAAAAGCAAACCAAACTTTGTAGTGAGTGTTTAAAAGTCCTGTCTCCAGCCAGGAGCTGCAGTGAAGGCAATGACCCTGCATCATCATTGCAATGAACAGAATCGTTGAGATTGGAAGGGACCGCTGGAGGTCAGCTAGGGATTGCCTGAAAACAAGGAACATACTTGTATAAAAATTTCCCTTTCTTTCACCGGAGAGGTTCTGCATCAAGGGCCAAAACATGCAGTGCGAGAATCGGATGGAAACAGGAGGGGGAAAAAAAAAAAGTGTAAGAACTGATTTTTATAACTTCCAAGCGAACCTACCCCGCTTTCTAAGTTGGTAACCGTCAGTTTTATGTTGTGGAGACACTGCTGCTTGGAAGCAATCTTACTGGGGCCTGTCAGTGCCGTATCCACACGCTTTCTCACGGTTAGCGAGCCGTCGCTGACTCAGCACGAGTTTCGCTTCCCGCAGCATCCGCAAGCCGAGCCCCAGCAGCGCCCAAGCGTGCAGTTTTAAATAATGAGAGGTGGCGAGTCGCAGCCAGCAGACGATCAGCTTCACCTGCCAGGCAGAAAGTCATTAATCTATTTCTTGCCCTTTTTCATCATCTCCCCTGTATTCCCCACCTTCTTGAAGTGGCTCGTATTAAAGTAGACCAAAAGTTAATTCAATGAAGAATAAAAAGCAAGTATTTCTTCGCATTCCCTAGCAGATAACTAGTCTCAAGTAGAGTGTTTAGCTGACACATTTGTCATTCAGGCCATCAGGGAGCTTTTCTGTATGTCGCTTCTAAGCTGTGCCTAATCAGAGGCTTATCAACCTATTAATGACGGCAGCTTACAAGTCACTCACCTCAAACCTCTCCTCAAACGAAAGGTTAAAGGAGCTTTTGAACAAAGAGAATAAAGTCATGTGCCACTGAGTAAAATCTAAAACTCCCCCTACTCAGAAGGACAGGGAGCGCGTGGAAATGTGTTACAACCAGGGTCCAGGTACAGAGCTAAAACAAACCTTGGAATTGCCCACAAGAAAATGCCAGTAGACTGTTACCAGGTTATTTTCTTTAGAAGTGTCTACACTTCTCATGTCCCTCTTCCGACGAGAGCCCTGACACTCTCTTAGCTACATTCCTCCATGATATTTTATATTTCACATCCATGTTACGGCTAACATTTCTATAAAGTATTATTTATAGCATCCTTTTATCTCATTTCTCTCCAGCCCCTGCTCATCTGCTGCTTCTTTGTCAAGCTTTCAGCCCAGATACAAATTTTTCTGCTCCCTTTGTCTTTTCAATTGCAAAGGGAAGGTGGTGATTTATTTTTATTTACAAAAACAGGACTGTTCCTCATCTGCCCTTTGGAGAGGAGCCAGCGGCCAGTTTATGATACTAACTTGTAAAAACCATTCCCAAAAGTGTATAATTAAAGACACCTACCTCGTAAGCTTTAATTATCTTGACTAGAGAGAATTTCTGTCAATGGTCATTTCCATCAGCGAGCTTGGCTGGACGATTAAGGTCCTTAATCAGTTGCTCTGGCTGCTCCGATGTACAGAATGTATGGGGAAACGCCTCAGAGCGCCTCCTCGACAAACGTTTCTACATTTACTGATCCGGGCATGATGGGCCCAGTGTTCCCAGAGAAGCAGGAAAAAACCCCACATTAGCTCACACACCAAAAAGCTAAAAAGGACAGCTCCATGACCTCGTCGACTTAATATTTTTAGTCTGACAACATGGAAATCTGCAAGGAGTTCGTTTATTAACAGCGTTCAGACCATCATGACAAGTCTATTAATAAAAATCAGATGTGCTGACACACAAAATAGATTATTCTTACAAACATTGTCATTTTACCGGTGCAGAAGGTACAACAGAGATTTAGAGAACTAATACTTCATCCTGGGGTATTGGCAACCTTTTTTCTATGGCTGTTTTTGCTATTGTGGGTCTGCCTTCATACCTCCTGGTGCACTTCACATTCAGGTCTACAAAGAGAGGGAAAAAAAAAAAGAGTCAAATAATGTGTAGCACCAGTCCTGTTACTGCATTTAAACGTCGTAAGGGTAAACTGGGAAAATAATTAAGGTCTTTTGACTCTCAAATCCACCAGCCTCTCGCAGGGAATACCCCACCCCCTGCCCCGGTATCCGTGCTCGGCAAAAAATTACTGAAGAATTCAGTAACAGACCCAAATAATAAAAAAATAAATCAATCTTCCCTCGCTGTAGCAATAAACGGAAGCGGCGCTCTGTAGCCCAACTGCCCGTAGCAGAATGCTGCACGAGCGTTCGCCAGAGCCTGGTACCTCTTGAAAGCAGAGCAAGAAAAATCACCAGCATCTGTTAACACCCGTGCAAGAAGCAGCCGGGAGGCCAGGCGACACCAGGAGCAGCAGCCACCAGGAGTAGGTGCCGGAGGAGCTGTTGCTGCAGAACGTTCCTCCGGCAGCCCTGGCTTGGCTTCCCCCCCCCAGTGCTGGGGGAAAGTCAGCCCAGGTTCTGAACTTGCTGGAGCAGCTTCTCCGGTCGGGCAAATTGCTGTATTTTTTCAGATGTCAGTTACCCAGCGCTTGCTCTTGGGACTTTCCCACGGCCAGGTGTGCAGGAACACTCCTTTCTGGCAC
This sequence comes from Butorides virescens, assembly GCA_017310255.1. Classification (NCBI taxonomy): domain Eukaryota; kingdom Metazoa; phylum Chordata; class Aves; order Pelecaniformes; family Ardeidae; genus Butorides; species Butorides virescens. The sequence goes on along the minus strand of JADKXX010002162.1, from coordinate 40,630 downwards.
CTCAGCTTTTTTACCCCAGCATAGAACAGAGTCAATAAATACACAGACTGATAGAGAAGAAAGAAAGAAAAAGGGTGGGGGGTGGAGAGGGAAGGCCTCTAAGCTCCGATCTTACAGCTCTGGAACGTCAGCAGTTCTGGCATGAAATCAAGCAGCCGACCGCTCGTCCAACTTCCCTACAGCAGACATGTAAGGGACGATCTGAACAGGACTTATCTCCCATCCCCCTGCCATCCTCTAATCTTCCTCTGCTGGGCAGACCGGGGAATGGGAAGAAGGAGGAGGACAAATACTTGACACATCCATTTTGCACCAGCAGAGGGTTTCCTGAGGAGGGAAAGCAACAGAAGGAAAAGGAATACGGGGTGAAGCATGTTGGTTGCTGTGAGACACCAGGAGATGCCCGACAGCCTGCATCTGTTGTTCTTGGGACATAAAGGCAAACACATCAGCCAGCAGATAAATGCATATCCCACACTCCGGTCTCACCATAGGCTGGAGCTCTGTCCCGTCCTCGTTGTCCTGGAAAGGTCTCCGCCTTCCGTGGTTTTGCCCTTCAGTTAACTTGTTACTCTGACTCACAAAGGTCTACAAGCAAAAAAGAGGGTGAGGTCATTTGGGAATGCAAACCGTTACGTAAACAGAAATACCTGGTAAAAGAAGATAATCAGCCCCGGGGCTAAGAAGCTGTAGATGGTTCCTAGTGGGATGACACTGGGTGATACCAGGAGGGACTCCGCAGAGTCAGAGAGGGTGATGAATGCAACTGAGGAGGATGAATGGAGAATCTCTCTTCCACCTCCCATAACAGGAATGAGGACTCTGGCTGTCTGCAGTCCCTCACCCGGCCCTCCACCCGCTGCCACGTGCTGTCCCAAGGCCTCCTGTCCACCCCCTGATGCTTGCAACCCGACCGTAACACAGACGTCCCAAGTCAAATGCCTTCACCCATTGGGAAACTCCAAGTTCTTGGCTACGTGAGTGAACTCAACTATTGATCCTGCAATGAGGAGGAGTTTGGATGTGCTGGCCCCAGTTTTTCCATACAAGGTTACACAGCCTGCCCTGCTGGAAGACTCCTTACCCCTGGGGGAAGTCCTCTCTTCACCCAAGGCCCTAGGGCATGGCTAATTACAAGGAATTAAGCCCAGGGAAACTATCACAAAGTCTGGAAGTGGAGAAAGGAAAGCCTCTCTTTGTTTCATGACGGAGAATTGGCTTAAGGAGTATTTTAGCATTTGGCAAAACAGAGGGAGAAGAACAGAGGTCAAGGCTTCAGAGTTTTCCATTCAGTAACATATTCCTATTCGGGACATGTGCTTAAGTACTGTTCTGAATTAAAGCCAAAGAATATCTATCTGCTTTCTCCTGCACAAAGGGTTAAGCCTGTCTTTAGGCTGCCTTTTTGTTTTCAACAAAACTCTATGAACGTTACAAGGAATCTAACAGCAGTATTAAAAAAAAAGAAAAACCAACCCAGAACAGTTCTTCTGACACTGTCCTGAAGAAATCCATCCAGAAGATTCATATCGTATGAGCTATTCTGGCTGCTGGGTTTGTTTTTCATTAATCACTAAGATTTTCTTTCTCGCACAGTTTATGAAGACAGAACTGGCAAAAATAGCATGAAAAGGAAAAAAACAGCTGCATCTTCAAATATTCTCTTAATATGAAAGGGATGGCATATATATACATTCAACTGCTTCAGATACCACTATTAGCTAAAGCTCGCCATCACTATTGGCTACATAATGATACTCCATGGAAATGCTTGTAATACAATACAGTAATTATGAGGGCAAAGACATGGAACAATCAGACCAGAGGCAGAAGAATTCAATCAAGCGAGAGAAGACAGTATTCTGGCCAAAGTCTCTGCATAGGTATGAAGCAGAGCAGCTCAAGTTTGCGTGAAGTTTGCTCAGCCCTACAGCATCCATGGGATGGGGATGGATACCTGGCCGGCTGCTGGCAATGAGAAGTTCTGTGTTATTTACTTCTGCTCGTCGCTGTACAGTAAGTCACAGCAAATAAAAACACCTAATCTCAGGGCACCCCATGGATCGGTCTCTGCAGCTGGCCTCATTTAGTTATTTGTATTTTTTTAATTGCCAACAAAATATTGAACATGTATCTAATGAGGCCTAAAGTCAGCCATTACTTAGAGGGTTTGATCTAAAAGGCAGCAGCAGATCATAGCTAGCATACGAGAGCCAGAGGGAGCCATTTAGTTTGATTTATAAATTCACATATCATAGAATCATAGAATCCTAGGTTGGAAGGGACCTCAAGGATCATCTGGTCCAACCTTTCTAGGCAAGAGCACAGCCTAGACAAGATGGCCCAGCACCCTGTCCAGCTGCGTCTTGAAAGTGGCCGATGTGATGGAGTCAACCCCTCCCCTGGGGAGATTATTCCAACGGGTCACTGTTCTCATTGTGGAAAATTTCCCTCGCATGTCTAACTGGAATCTCCCCAAGAGCAACTTGTGTCCATTCCCCCTTGTCCTCTCCGTGTGACTCCTTGTAAAAAGGGAGTCTCCATCTTCCTTGTAGCTACCCCTTAGGTACTGGTATGCAGTGATGAGACCCCCTCTGAGCCTCCTTTGCTCAAGGCTGAACAAACCCAGTTCTTTCAGCCTGTCCTCGTGTGATTTGTATCCCCAAGCCCATCCTGTTCTAAGGTGTCGGAAAGGAAATAGCATGGGTTGTGGGTTCAAATTACTACGTCTTGGGGAAAGAAAAAGCCCCCAAAAGTTTAGAATGGCTCAAATATCTTTGCAGTTATCACTGAGGTTTACCAGCAGTTCCTGATCCACGAAGTACGGCTTCTCTGCCGAGCCATCATTTGTTTCCATATCAATAGCAAAGCAAAGGAACATGGCATCTGCTGTCACTTCAAACACAGACAGAAAGCTGTGGGACATCAGGTAGGCAAAAAATCCAACCAGCAAAAGAGGCACTACCCAAGCTTGCAATTCCCGATGGTAGTTAAACGCCATCAATCCTCCAAAAACAGTAAAACACACAACAAACACCTGTAAAGGGCAGCGAGAGAGAAATGCAGCCTCATTAATCACGTAGAAAAACCCAAAGCCCCCAAACCCTAAGGCAACTACACTGCAGCCAATATTTTAACAGCCCATCTCATCGGGGAGGTAGCTACGCCGTTGCTGGCATCATGTAGTTGTCACTCTATCTTCTCTCCCAAACTCATTGTACAGCATTAACAATACTGAGTCTAACAAAAATAAACCTGATTTACTTTAGGTACAAGGAAAGAGACTCAGACCCTGACTTTTCACTTCATTCTTACAGAGCAGTACTTTTCTTACTCTTACCTTTCCTAGAAACAGGATAAAATCTCCAAAGCAGCTAATGGATGCAAGCTTGGCAGAATTCTTCGCCAAAATAAAGACAGCATCCTTTGCCGACGTACAAAAATTTGTCCCGTTTATGGCTGTGGCTGTGTACGCGTGCTGGAATGAGAGCAGGTAATAAGGCAGTGAGAGAGGAAAGAGATTGATCATCTAGATTTTACTTCAGCAAAATACAAAGCCTTAAACTCTACTTGGAAATACCAGCTTTACGAGTTTGAAGAGTTATTTTGCATAATATAGCAATTTTATTTTAAGTGACTACAATAACTATGCTTCTAGCTTCAGATTGGTTTTTTATGTAATCTCCACCATTAGGAAACGCTAGAATAGTGACTAAATATATTTCTGAACCCACCTTTCTCCCATTTATTTAAAAACACCTAAGTTCTCTACCCTAATTTTTGTTAATGAATACACCGCTATTACCACAAACCCCTTACCTACCTGGAGTCACACTACCCAAACTTGCTTATTTTCCATGAATCCTTCTCCAAAACCGCTGGCCAACTACATCAGTGGAACAATCAAGGCAGGTGGTTACCAACTCATTTAAAAGCTGATGATTAAAAAGCTTTTACACGTGGCCCTTTCAAACTATTCATATGCCACTGATACTCACGCTTATGACTACAGCCATAAAATAAAATTTTTTTTGTGAAAGAGAAAACCAGTTGTGACAACGACTGAAAAAGAGCAGTGAGAGGATCCTGGAGCAGACCAGCGAGTGTTAGGCCACAAAAAAAAAACCCCAACATTTCAACAGACAGAAGGGGCACTCACACTTTTTTGAGGTATTGAGAATTTCACAGGATTTCTCCATGTGGCAACTTGCCGAGAGCGGCGGGGAGGACCGAACGGTTACCGTCATGGGCTGGATTATTTTAGCTCTTGTGGTGCGGAATTTGACATACACACCCCATTTATGGAACTCCTCAGCCAGGTCCTGAAACTGCGTCCGAAATATCAGCTACAAAAACCAGTGCTCGAGATACCTGAGCTGTACGCTGAACTGAGCCAGCGCGTCGTACGAGTAGCTTCTCTTTACTCAGAATATAAGAGGGCGAATTGTGCCACAAAGCATTGGTTACACCAGGTATGGTCAGTAAGAACCACAGTGTGCAAGGGATTACTGTTCTGAAGGAATTTATACACCGCAAGATGTACTTGGTGCTTAGAATGCTTTCTGCTTTACCTGGAAGTGGAAAAAAAAACCCAACTGCTTTGCTGAAAGTGAATTATACCGGCCAACGGCAAAACATTTCCTCTTCAAAAATCTGGTTTTTCTCACTTACGTTACAAAAACTAAAATAGCTTTAGATATGAAGGCAGAGAAAATTTATTTCTGCAGAGTCCAGTTTTACCCCGTAGCAATTTCTGTAGCATACTGCAGTGTAGCAAAGCTTTATTGCCATTATCTTAAAATATTACAGAGAAAGAAAAATGAAATGTGAAGATCCCTTGTCTCTTTATTGTGGATATTATTTATTCTATGTATGACAAAGGATTATTTTTTTTCTCTGATACTAAGCAAAAACAGAGCAGAAGTAAACAGCGACATCCTGTAAATATTGTACTTGCATAGCAGCAAATATACCCATAGATGGAAAAAGTATAAAGACCGTGGATTTATTGCCTACTCTTAAGAAAAATCAAAGACTCCGCTGAACTCTACAGAAACACGTAGAGTGTCTGCATAAAAATCTGTTTAAACAAGCAAGTTTGTGTCGTTCCTAAATAGGAAAAAATGCTTTCTGTGCTAACGTTCATTTATCCTGAGGCCGTCCCTTTCCCCGGGGAGTGCTGGAAGGGGGCTGCCACTGCCTCCCCGGGACACCGGCATAGGGCTGGTGGCCTCAGGTCACAGAATCCCAGAATGGCAAGGGTTGGAAGGGACCTCGGGAGATCATCCAGTCCAACCCCCCTGCTAAAGCAGGCTCTTCCTAGAGCATGTTACACAGGTCAAGCTCCTTCTCTCTCTTCCGTCCGCCGCTGCCTATTTCAGACCCGGGCAGAGCTATCTTTGTAACATGCTCCACCATTCCCATTCACAGACAGGAAATGGAGACACGAAGTGGAAAAGGGTTTTCCACGTTTGTTTCTGTCCCTTAAGAACTACATTCACAGAGCAGCTCCTGCGCTGGTGAGGTCAGTATGAATTTTGCCAATACATTGAAGAGAGATTCTGTGATTCATTATAAATAGCAAAAGATGCCCTGTTTTAAAAATTAAAAAGAATGCTGAAAATGCACGTGCACTTGTACCAACATTGTTTCCAAACTTAAAATAAATAACCGTTTGTTTGCACTCCTGAATTAGCCACTTTGGTATTCGAGGAATGTGCAATGAAAAGAATTTCTGATATTTATTAACTAGGAGAGTTATCTCGGAAAGACTGGAAATAATGCCGGAGACTGCATACTACCTGCATAGGGACTTGTCACCTTACAAACCAGTTGATAAAAAATGGCATTTATAACAATTACAACTTCCACAAATCATGTAAGTATCAACGCAAGCAAGAAAGGCGGCCAGGTAATAAGCCAACATTATAGAAGGAATGAGAGAGACAGGGAAGCAAATGAACTGCTGAAGGCTACAGAACCAGTCGTTGGCACAGGCGAAGCACAAACGTTACTAGTACAAGCTAAAGACTTAGCCAAGTGATGCCTACCTTTCAGCAAAAAATACATTTTGGGGAAAAAAACCCCATATATTTGGAAGGTTTCTTGTTCAGCCTGTGGCTCCATATGTTTTCCTCACAACGCTCAGCTTTCCTGTGCAGCCACACAGAAATCTGCACGTTCTCACTAACAAAGTACACATCTAACGTTTAAGCAAATGTCTCTCTGAAACTCAGAGTTGCACAGAAATGAGCTCAAAGCCTGACCCGCTGAAGAACACCTAACACACGCAAGCTATTACCAATATCATCTGGGGCTTTGGACTAAGAAGCTTAGATATCCCATTAATTTTTGAGTTGCGGGGCATGTACAACAACCCAATCCCTTTCCAAGAAGAGAGAGTTGCGAAGGCTATGATGGTAGACCACGGCCCGTTAAGAACCTGCCATCATCGAGGAACAGGGTATTTAAATGTGTTTTTCTACAGAATGTATTCTCTTTTCCCGTGTGCAAAAGCTTTAGTGGACTTGAAAAGGTTTGAGAGAAGGGCAGCAGGAATGATCCAAAAGGTATGGAACGTCTTCTGTTTGGGGAGCAACGCAGTACACCAGGCTCTTCTGTCTGGGAAAGAGATGACTGAGGTGGATGCGGTGAGGCTGCAGAGTCATGGGGAATGCGGAGAGGGCAGGTAGGGTTAGAGGGCTCACCGCTGCTTCCCGAGCAAAGACTAGGCAGGGGGAGGACCATACAACGCAGTAGGAGCCAAATTTGAACACAGATGGTATTTCGGCTCACTGTAAGCTGTGAGCTGCTGGACAAAGGATGCTTTAGCTGCTAAAAGTTCGCATGAGCTCAAGGGAAACTGGGAAAGTTCAGGGAAAAGGAATCCACTGAGAGTTATTAAACACACAAAACCCATACTCGGCTCAAGAAGTCCCTGGGCTGAAAACAGATTGAGAAGCAGGACAGGGGCAGGGAAATACCGGCTCACTGTGCCTCAGCGTTCGCTCGCAGCCACCGTTGGAGATGGGACACTGAGCTAGGTGGAGACCCGGTCTGGCCCAATGCAGCTATTACAGTTTTTTATCTTTGCTTAATGAATCGGTGTTTCACAACGGTGGCGTCTGCTGTGGTGACAGGCGAGTGGTGACGGCATCGATAGCACACCCTTGCTCCGAAAGCGTGGGAGAGAGCCGGCCAGGAACAGCCTTCACCCTTGCAGCAGCAAGCGGGTACTGCATCCCCACCTCTGTGCAGAGCACAAGCTGGGAGCCTGGGAACTAGACACGACTTTCTCAGTGTCGGGATGAATAAATAAGGAAAGCGAATGTTTACATATTTCCCAGTACCACAGTCCGCAAAAAAAAAAAAAACAACAAAAACCACACCACCAAACCAAACCCCCTATTTAAAGAATGCATCCTTCTGTGCCTCACAACACAGAATGTCAAGGGTCTTGGAAAAATTGACCTGCTGGTTCCATGAGAAAGGCGCCGTGGCCCAGATCCAGGCCATAAGTTCCCCGATTGTTGAGAATAATCGCTACTCTGTGTAACAGCTGAATGCAGTCCCCCATTCTGGGGCTTGCTTTAATAAAACGAGCTCAGGGAAGAGAGGATCGGCCTGGCAACAGAATCTTCTTAAAAAAGAAGCTGGAGACATGCTGGTCTCACAGCCCACTTCGGCTTTTTCTGCTCTGCTGGTATCTTCAGCCTCATCTGATCTTGTTGCTTCCAACTCCCTTGAGGGCTGCCCTGGTTAGTTAGACCCAGGGCAAGGCTCAGGCTGGGCTTTTAAGTATCTTGGCTTGCAAGTGCCACGGCTGCCAGTGGAATCCCCTCAGAAAACAAAATCCAGCGGTCGCAAGAGGCGGGGACGTTTCTGGGGCTGCCGTATGGCTGTTTGCAACCCGGTGAGAAAGGCCCCACCAAAGAGATGAGGACACGTAAGACGGGGAGGGACTTTCAGCTGCTCCAGTCCCTGGCTATTTCAGATTAGCACATTATACAATTTCTTCTCTTAAGTGGAAAGCTCCCTCTTTAAACTACTTAGGGCTTTTCCCTCTCCCAGCCCTTTAACATTTGGAGCTGTTCCAGGCAGTTGTCCCTCTGGTCCTTAGGAACCTTCTTCCAACTTCCAGACAACATTTCCTCATGAACAGTTTACATCTTCTCCTTCTTCTGCTGATTGTGTCTTGGCTCTTATCCCTCCCTGCAGTTTCTCTTCTCAATATACTCACAGACGGCTAACGGGCTTGCTCTTACCCTTCATTTGTCAACGTAGGCGCACCAGCATGCTCCAGTCCGCCCCGTGAGATGAGTCTGATCACCTAACCAGCAACTTCTGCAATGGCATTTATCCCCCTCTTTCTGATGCAAGTATTTCATCTCATGCCTTCCGGGGCTGAATCTGCCCTTTCTGCAGCCATGTTAACTACAGGCTACCGTCCTGTGGTTGACAAACACATGGAGAACCTTCTCCTCCCCCACTTCCATCCAGTAAGCACACAGCTAATGCAGAAACGGTTCTTTTTGATTCTTAGGGTAATTACCTTCTGTAAGAAACACTTCAGCAGCCTCCCAAATTTTCCCAAGCAGTCCAAGAAGCACAACTTTCCTTTATTTCCATTCCACCTAATATTCGCAGCCTGGACTCATTGGAGAGTATCTTGTCCTTCAACTTGCCTTGCTTCCTACTCTGTGTGTCATCTACCCCCTCCATAGCTGCCATCCAGTGGGTCAGACCAACACAACTTTCTCCTCAGAGGGTAGCTGGGGGTCCTTTCCTGCAGCATCCCACCGCTACACCTGGGCTCCATTTCAACCACAGGGGTTGGACCACAAAGATCCTGCTTTAAGTGCCCATTGCATCACGATTGCTTCACTACTGGAGTTGCTTACAGTGGCTCCTGCAGTTAGTGCGGCAATGTTCTCGCTTATGATTTCTGAAATAAAAATCAAACTGAACATTTCCAGAGAGTTGTTCATAAATTGCTCTGCTTAAAAGCACTGAATTATTGGTCACTCGCTTCACTGCCTTTTACTTTCTTTCTTTTTTGGTTTTCTTAATGGGATAGGGGAGAGGAGAAAGGTATCAAAGCAAGAATTAGTCAGCCTTGTTCATCTTGATCCCCTACATGGTTCACCCTACAGAGCAAGTAAAGACCTAAGGAATTTTATTTTCTGTTATCGCATACATAAAGCCTCCAGAGGGAAAACAAGCATACTTAAAATACGATTTCACGGAAGATGAACATTTTAGCCAACTGTGTTTTCAAGACGATTGAAAATTTAGCTTAAGATCTAGAAGCAATTTTGCCAGTAACGTTAAAATGCAGCCTTGGTTTTGGGAGGAAAAAGAAGTACTTGATGGGGTGAGGCACAACGTGTTTGGCAGCGCAGAGGAGAACTGTACTTCCATTAGCGTGTATGAATTTTGGTTTTATCTAGGTCACCTCTCCACAAGGCATTTAGCCGTAACCTCCTGATAGGCTTCCATCCAAAGTTTAAGAGACAGCCAACTGCCATGGACATACCACCAGCAGACAGACTTGCTTCTGGGGTTTTTTTTGCAGTAGACAGTCGGTGGCTTTCCGGATCAGTGAAGGGTGTCAGCACCATTAAATGCAGGCTAACACACCGCTGCCTTCGGTAACGGCTACCGCGGGGCCCGAAGGCTACGCCGCAAGCAACCGCGCCGACGAAAAGAGAGAAACCAGATACTGCTCAGCAGCTCCTTCAGAAACCCACGCGCTGTGCTTTGGAGCGGCTGCTTGCCAACTGGCTGCAGATGAACCCAAAGCAGGCATCGAAAAGCAAAACTATCCTGAAATAGATATATTGCTTTAAAAAAAAAAAAAAAAAAAAAATTTACTGCAACAAGAAAAGGGAAAAAAAAAAAAAGCAAGCGCTTTGATGTATCAAAAGTTAAGACTGCCGCTATGATTTCCTAAAGCAGAAGACAGACCTTGTAGCTCACCAACCACATTAAAAAAACAGTATATTGTTTTCATGGAAGAGAAATTTCAATCTCCCAGATTTTACTTGAGATGATTGGATATGTTTATCTGGAACATACTGAAGCCATCAGAGCCAGAAGATGAAAAATCCGTGGTAATTCTGACAAGTGTTGGCAAACAGAACTGTCAAGTAAGGATAATGACTTTATATTCACAAAGCACTTTTCATCCAGATAGAACCCAGAGTGCTTTACAATTGTTACTAATGGATTATACACACACATGAATCACTTTGCCCATGACTGAAATGGAACAGCTTAAGGAGTGAACTGTTTAACAGCACATAGCAACACTACACCAGCAGTTTAGCACAGGATCCAGTTGCAAATCCGAGAGAAATTTTAGGAAGGCAGACTGCAATTATCCACATTGCAACCTGCACAGGATGCGGGGTTTACGTTAGCCCTGCTCCAACAGCCGCCGCTGGAAATACGGCAGCGCTCCGTCACGACGGGCGGATGACAGGCTACCTTTTTTGGCCCCATTTCGGTTAAGTTCCGGACGAGCTGAACAAAACCCAGCTGAGCCTTGCAGAGAATGAGTTGCTTCAGGGCTGCGTGCATCTATCACCGCATTAAATCCCACCTGAAAGATGGCACCTCAGCCTGAAAAGGTGATAAAATATCTGTGCCTACAACATCTTCGATAACCTAACAGAGCACGTGGCTGATTCTACATGGGAAGAAAGCAGCTCGCGCTCCATCGCCAGCGTCGCTTCCTCCAGGACCTGTTTCTCACCTACAAATTCCCAGAGGGAAAGCAAGGGGCTCTGTTTAATCCTGATGAAACTTGTGAACGAAGGAGTGGAAAGAATTTAAATCATCAAAGCGATATAACAACAGGTTGAAGAAAACAGTGCAAAAGTGATGGGGAAGGCTTTTTTTTTTTTTTAAGAGTTTCAGGGAATTATATGCTTATTACTATCATGAAAGTAATACTAGAATAAAATATAGTAAGGAAAGGGGCTTTGGACCAACTTTTGTAACAGCTGTTCTATATTTCAGTAATTTCAACTCACACAAAAATCAAAATCTGAGCTGAAAAATACTTTCAAAATGTTAGAAATGTAGATACAAGCAATTTTTTAACCCCTCCCAAGTCCTACTCTCAAGTCCATGTTCAACACCTATCCGAAATGTCACGGCTGTACCCAGCAGTTTTCACTGATCTCAGTAAGAACTCTTAAGAGCTCAGTACTTCTGTTAATCAAGCCATATGTTAAGCTGCTTAAAACTGCAGACTTGTCTTTCCCCACCCCTACCCCCTTTTTTTGTCTTTTTCACATTTGGCCGCAGATTTTACAAAATTGAAGAAATAGGCTTGAATACCTTCTTTATAGGAAAGAAAGAAAAAACTAATTAGATACATTAATTATTCAAAGAAATGCGATAATCTGAGACCAAGGTTACCCCTTCATACAGATAAAATTTCTATTAAAATCTTACAGCATGTTCTTGCTTTTCCTCTCCTCTAACCCTCGCCCAAATTGCCCTGGATTTGGAGCACGTGGAACACCATCATCTTTGCCAAAAAGATGTTCAAACAATTATCTAACAGCAAACAGAGTATTACGATCATTAGGTTAAAAACCACAAGTTGTATAAAACCAGAAATTTGCCTACAATAGATTAGGAAAACAGGAAATCTTTTAAGGGAGCCAGAGCTACAATACGGCCTCCCGAAACAAAAGGAAGAACATTACAGTAATTAAGTCTCCTTTTAACAAACACATAGCACACAACAGCTGGAGAAAGTAAACAGTAGGATGCTGGATGTCTCTTTGAAAGGCAGGAAGCCAAGGGGAAAGGGTGACTACAGATGGAAAGCCTGGAGTCAAAAGGAACTCGGAGATTCCTCACCGAGTCAGTGACCCTAAGATCCACCTAAAAAAAGTAAGTCTGGAAAATTCATCGTCTAGAACCAGAGATTTCACTGCACAAGTATTCAATCTAGGCTGAACTAAGTGAAAAACTTTCTCTTCGTAGCTGTCCAAGATTAAGCTTAATTTATGCACCTACTGTAGAGGAGAAGTCAGACCCTTTCCCAATTGTCTTGTTTACTTCACTACTGCCCTCAGCAATGAGAACAAAGAACCCAACAGTCCGAGAGTTAGGAATCAGCGTGAACCTCTGATTCCCTTTCACATTAAGAATACCACAGTCACCAGAGATAACAAAAGGGGACTGACAAAGAGAAAAAATAACTATTTACAATGATATATGTAGAGCTGGAAAACACTTGGAGAAAAGGATCAGGATGGAAAAAGTAGGAGTCAAGTATCTGAAAAACTGCTGTATATCAGGAATCATCCATTTCCAATAAAACCACTTTTGAAACAACACTGCTAACAAAAGAAAGATGCCTTTCAAAGAAAGAGAATATTATATCATCTGGCTTTTTCATCATGGATCATATTCCCAGATATAATGACAACGGAAATCAGCCGTGAGTTCAAGTTTCTTTACGCAGGACTTTCAGGTGGAAAATACTGTACCTAGTTTAATGACACATCTCTAGGCGGGTTCCTTACTCCTTCATTGCCTCCTTCCACCTGGAGCCTCTGTACACCAGTAGTCTGTCTGCCACAACCCAACACCACGTGGAGTCTTCTCACCTTCAGAAACAGCGAGTGGCCCTCCCCAAGGGCGACCTCAAGCTGCATTAACGAGTTTTCTAAAATCCTGCACCTTGCACCTTTGTCAATCCCCTGTTTCTCTGCAACCAGCTCCACCTAGGCTGGAAGACCTTTCTGTTTAGTTTAGGTGGCCAGCAGGCGGCCACCCAGTTGGCTTGCACGCATTGGGTGTTGCTTGGGTCGTGCTAAACGGAGCTGGCACGGGCGCGCACCTTCTAGGCTAGGTACGTAGATGGCCAAGTGACAGAGAGACGACAGAGCGTACCTGGGTAAAGTATCTTAAGCAACTTTCCTGGCACCAAACCCAGCAGAAACAGCACTTGAACAGGCACTTTGCACAGGCACTCTCCTGCAATAAAATGAAATGTTTGGTTACTGGACACAGAATTAGACTCAAACGGAACTGCCATTTTAGAAAAAACTTGCTTTGCAGGTGACTGACTCTTCTAATAAAGCATTCACTTAGGCAGCATCTACTTCCTTATGGATTATAGGAACTGTTTTTACTTCAGACCCTTCAGTATTAATGACTGATGAGCTGAGCATGGCTTTTTTTTTTTTTTCTTCCTGTGGATGGAAGAGTCTTCTCTGGGAAAAGAAAAATAAGTGCTGCGAGCAGCGTGGTGAGCTAACAGCTGCTTGGAGAACGAAACAGGCAGGCGAGTCAGTAACCCTTACAGAACTTTGCAGTCATCAGGGAGCACGCGGACACATTTTTGATTTTTTTGTTTATCAAAAAAACCTTCACTGTTCTGAAATGACCGGAATCCTAATGAGCAAAAATAAAAAGAATGGGCAGAAGGACTTAGATGCACACATGCGTGTGTTGACTCAGAGCATACGTTCATTTTTCAGGACAGGAGGAAAAAGCATGCATTAGAACAGGCCATTCATAGACCCTTGATCTGTATTAATTTCATACTAAAAACAGAGCTGAAAAGCTCCGTGTTTGTTCCATCCTCCCCGCCCCCCCCCCCCATCCCACATCACATCATATTCATCACATAAAGATTTACCAAGCAAGACAAGCAAAAGATGCCTTGGCAGCCATGGTAGCCTTCCAAATTTAACTGGCTGTCTTTCTCAGCAAAAGGAAATTCAGTGCAGTGATACTTGAGTCTTTTTAACCTTCTTTTTCCAGAGGTTGAATGTTTTTGGTTTGTTTTGGAAGGCAGAGATCTCCCAGCCACTATATGAAAACCTCAGGTCCCCACAACTACCATTGTTCGTGCAGAAACCACGAACCTCCCAAAATTTTTCCAATGAAGTTCTTGGAAATATTCCAGAAATAATTCCTTTAAAATGGTGACTGCACATGCAAACTCCTGACAGCAGAGACATACTTTAATCTTGCCGTGTGTATTGTTGGAGAGATGATTTTACTAAAACGGCATTAATCTCAGGAAGTATTGTTCATTAAAAACCTAGAGCGAGGGACTTCAACTGCAATCTCCTCTCTGATTCTGCTTGAAGACTCTTGTGTAGAAAACATCCATGAATTTACCTGCAAGCTTGCAGACCCCTGACTTTTCCTCCTGTTCACAGAAAGCAGCAGCATTTTTTTGCAAGGGTGACAAAATCTGGGTGAGCATCACTGCTCTGGCCCTCTATGGAAAGAGCCTCCATGGAAAGGGGCCACAGCCTCTCCTTCCTCCCATGGGAAGGAACAAGGTTACTTTGGGGGGGGATCCTGATGGGGACACGAGCCAGCCTGAGCACTTTTGTAGGCTCTTACGGAGCAGTTACAGCTGAATGCTTGGCAAGTGGACCAGAAGGAGCTTGTGGCACACCGCTGTAGACACAAATCATCTTTCTTTGCTGGTGAAATCTTCTACAGCTATCCAGATTACAAAACCGCGTACCCAACAAGTCCTGCTTCCTTTAGAGGCAGAAAATACTCCATCTTCTTTTTAGCACAGCTCATCCCACCCATCGTCTTCAAAGTTCTTAGCTGTTTTCTAACCAAGGCTTTCATATGGAAGTGAGATAAACCCAGACGCTTACACATCTTCCAAGTATCTTGTTGCAAGGTGCTTTTCTTTAAGCATTCACAAATTACACCCCACACGCGTGCCTCATGGCTACCAGGGATGGTCAATGGAAACACCCTGTTGTAACTGTACGTAACATGCTTCAAGGCCAAGGTAAACTCTAGAGGAAAAGGCCAACTTTTAAAAAAATTTGCCTAGATCTTCCTCTAAAATCAGAGCTGTGCGGCCATGAGAGCCCTCTCTCCTTGCCATAGCGCCAGAACCAACTGCAATGAAGTTCCCAGCAGAAGATAAGAGCTGTGGAGATGTGTGAAAGCCAGCAAGGCAGCAAGCAGCAACCACAACAGCCCAGCTGTATTTTTTATATGTCTTAAAAGATGTGGTTTGGATCCTACACAAATCTCTGGAATAGTTCTTATTTCATACATTCTTTCTACAAACTCGTATTACAAGGCAGATGAAATCTTTTCTGTAAGGTATTTTAGATGCAACAATAATGTAATGTTCCTATTTACCTTTTCTTTTTTTAAAAATTTATGATGCAAAAAATTTACATAGAGCATTCTGGCAATTTTTTCCTTTATCCTTCATAAAAGCCTTTATATATGAACACTAAATGAAGGTAACTTTAAATTCTGGTATTTTCTGCTTTTAAAAATATCCGAGCTGAGAGAAAAAAAGGAAGCACATGGAAAAAGCCTTCTTAATGAAGAAAATGGGATAAAATATAATGTCTACATCATCCATTTTTAAGCAAGAAGTATATTCTTCACTTTTTTTTTTCATGAATCTCACCTTTTCGCTACTATTTCTATAGCGTTACAGAAGTATATACCTACCTTTTGGTTTAGGATATTATAAAGGTACAAGAGAATGATCCTCGGTATTCTCAGTAGTGTGATTAGAAATGAGCCTTTTACAGCAGTTGCTAGATGATAGCAAAAAAGAATTGATATGGAAGACAGGACTGGGTGAGGTGGTGGGCTATTTGTATTTCTAGAAAGAAAAACAAACAATTTAAAAATGTTTTAGAAACCTATTTAAGAAGCTATACATTGTATCTTTTCAGTATTTGGAAACATAAATAATTAAGCTGCTATCTCCTTTCCCCCTTGAACAACTCCAGTTTTCCTACTGACTTCATCTGAACGTTCACCTTAGTCCAAAGGAAAGCAGCCAAGCTTATAACTTTTATTGGGTTAGTTTAATTCTTAAGCAATGACTGTTTTGATGTGTTCAGTAACGGAAAAATATCTAGAAAAAACCCTACAGTGGAAACTACCAGAAGAAGTGAACAACAGCTGAGAATATTCCCTTGAACACCTCTCTCCAGCTTCTGTCACTTCTTGTATTCTTCACAATCTTTTATTTGACTGTTGTTTCTGCAAGATGTTACTCTGAAGACACGAATCCGCTATTTCTGCTTTAGTGGTAAAATTAAAACTAGAAAACGTGTAAAATTGAGATCCACTATCTACTTTCATTGTTGCAATTTGGTTGAATTTAATTTTAAATTTTGTTCAGACAATTAATACTATTTTTTTTTTTGCCCTGAACAGGATTTGTTTTAAAATGGAATACATAAAAAAAGGAATATCATACTATATGTTTACAATTATAATTTGGCCTAAAAGCCTTGCAATTCTACTGCACGCTAACCTGTATTGGTTTGGAGCAACTACGTGTTTCCCCAAACTGAAAAGCGAAGACAAAAAATTGGCCTAAACACAAGTTTTATTTTCTTTGTTCCTTCATAAAGGTCAGTTTAATGTCAATCATTTACAGAGAGCCGTATGACACAGCTCTCAAGAATTTATATGAAAACCAGGAAATGAACCTCAAACCACTCCCCACCCCTCTTCAGATGCTGTAAAAAAATAATCAATTCGATTAACGCTACAAATACCTTAAAAAATGTTTCAGAGGATTAAAAACCCCACTGATCAATAGTCATACATAGCCCTTCTATAAAGCAATTGGCCCAACCCTGAAAAATTTACTTAGGCAACAGAACCAGCAGTAGTGAGACTAAACAGTTACGTAAAGATCAGACCTTGGATCACACATACGATGTCCTATTTTCATAAGCGATTCCTTCGCAAGCTCTGTTATCTTGAAAAATTAATAGTTTGCACAAGAAGCTAAAAAAATAAAAAAGCAGTGGTAAGAGAGTGGCTGGCTGGGGCTAAAAAGCTCTACAAATGTATTTTTATTAAATCCTCACTTCAGCAAGGATTTAAATCACCCACACTACATCGGGACAGGTATCACAGTTCTGCCAGAACCTCGAAGGTATCACTGCAGTGCATTCAAAACACAAAATGCTTTGCAGCTGAGAAGTCGTATTTAAATATGTGAATATACCACATTATTTTAAATAGGAAATTCCAGCAAAGCAGTTGCTGCATTTATTATTTTTGGTCTTACAACTAGGGGAACAGCTTGGGGGATAGTGGAATTTTATATTGAATGAGGCAGGGTTGGGTTTGGGTTGGTTTTTTTTTTTAAGTCATCAGGTTTCTGTGTCAGAAATCCCTACATCACAATATAGATGAGTTATTCTATCCATATGATACCGCTGTTCCCCTTTCCCTCGTACGCTACCGTACATATGACAGTCTCCGTCAGATCTCACTAAATTTCTGCAAGTTAAATGTTAACCAAGGGTGAGAAATACAGAAAGGATAAAGTTTACTCTCGTGTTAATAATTTACTTGCTACCAAAGAGAAAAATGAAGAAGGGTTTTGGTATTTTTAACAGGGCCGATAAATGAGCAGGAATGTCAAAATCTGAAGTTTAGTTTAGATATGTTTCCACACATTTGGAGATGCTTTTCCACACCTTCTTTTCCTAGCAAAGGAACCCTCAGAAGAACAGGGGCTGATGAGGTTTCTTGCTTTGCTTCTAAATGGATTAGAAAAAGAACAGAATTTCCCTGTAATTCTGACTCGGGGTAGGAAATGGCACAGTTGTGTAGGCAGTTGGTATTGGGCAGGGAATTCTGTGCACGCAGACTCTGCTGCAGGCACACGGGATATCGGGGAAAAACAGGAATCTGCCTGCTAGAACCGGTTACAACACGGAGCAGGGCCAGGGCTTGCTTTTCCTCCTCGGTATTCCTATTTTATGTTACCACAGGATTGTTTGATTTACATAGAACACTGCTATTCCAAAATCCCGTGAACCTGTACTCAATACCACATCAGCTTTTAATCATTTGATTCCTCCAGTGCTGCCAATCGTCTTTTATTTTCTCGTGAGCTCTGTGACACTCGGTATCTTCCTTAACACTGAGTTCCTCGAATCAAATGATCACACACACATCTCTGTTTTCATATTAAAACCACTTTTTTTGTCTGAAGAAAAAAAATGTAATCTGGACAGACCCAAAAGGTGTAGACATTTGGAAGGAGGGGGGAAAAGAATTTCTTTAAAAGCCTGTCCTTTGCAGAGCTGTGCTTACAGTTTTCTTCAATCCTGCCTCATCTATTTCAAAGACTGCCTAAAAAGAGATAGTGTAAATTACTTGAGAAGCATTAAGGAATGAATCACAAATTTGGTTTTAAACCGAATACAATAAATTACAAGATTTGTAATAAAAAAAAAGAAAAAAAAGAGACATTATCAGGCTAACAGAGGACACACGGACCGTACTTCCAACTGCCCTTCTACCTGCTCACAAAACCACACGGGGTAGGTCTGACGACACACGTGCCAATGGCTCTTTTACACAGCTTAGGTCAAGTATGCAAGTAGGGCAAAAGATGCTCATAAATACTGCAGACATATTTGCAAAGGGAAGGGGAGTCCTTTAAAAATGCGGCCCTAGTTCATCTCTCGATGACTCCAGTGCAAATCCATAAATGTGGATTTTTGACTTACTGGGGGATGTATGTATTTCACCTCTCGCTGAATCTATGGGAAGTTGTGGTGCTGAACGCCTTAGAGCCAGGTGGAAAACCCCAATCCTGCAAATACTTACAGAACTCTGTAATTTCAACCCTGTGCAGTGACATACATGCACTGGAGCTACTAAATAAGCTCAGACACGGACAGGACAGCGATCCTGTGCCACGGGTCAAGGCACCCACACCACCTTCCTTTAATCCCAGGGAGGGGAAAAGCCTCAGCTCACCGGAAAGGTAACTACACACGTAACACCTAAGCACACCGAGATGAAAATAAACCCTCATGTAAAACAGCAATAGCAACAAAGAAGGTTTTTTTAAAAGACTGAGCCCTTTTCACAAGTCATAAAGAGTAATCATTAAGCAAAAAAGTTCTATTTATTTTATTGAATTAGTAAAATCCTTCATGTATTCATGTTCCATCTGAGATAAGAGAAGGCAAAATCCATTTTCAGTGGTGGTACTACAGGTCAAACAAACGTCACCTGTAAAGCTAATCCAGCTAAAATGACCCCCTGCCCTCCCTCTCTGCAGCTCCCCCATGGCTGTTGGCAGCGCAGCACATCGCCGCGTGTGCCGTGGAAGGAGATTTCCGCAGGGGAAGGCCGTGCCATTTCCTCGGAGCACTTACAAGCCAAGACGAAAGCTTCTCTGTGAGGCATCATAAACAAACTCTTGTGACGTGCCTTGATGCTGCTGCCCCAGGGAATACATTAAAAACACACAGCAGACAAGCTTGGAATTGCTGGAACAGCTTGAGATAACCCTTTGCCCTTGATGGGTTCTTGCATCCTCTCCCCATTCCTGCACAGCTCTGCCTCGCTGCAGATCTGTACCAGCACCCAAAAAGGCCAGGAAGAGGGATCACCACCGCATAAAAACTGCATTTTGCCTTCCAAGCACAACTCTCTCAACACAGTACACGTCACCTGGCAAGCAAGAGGAGGGCTCGACCGTAGACGTACAAAATGATTTCAATACAATTGGGTGCAGGAACCTTCTGTACTCTGTGGCCAGTTCCTGCAGCAGTAAAAAAAAAATAGCTGGAAAGCGGAAAGCCCTAACAGAGCGGTGAATGTCATCACAGGGGTTCCTACAGGTGCTTCCCTGCTCTGTGTGAAGGAGGAGAGCTCCGAGAGGAGACCTTATCGCTCCCCAAAACTGCCTGGCAGGAGGCTGTAGTGAGGTGGGTGTTGGACTCTGCTCCCAGGTAACAGGCGATAGGACCAAGGGAAACGGCCTCAAGTTGCGCCAGGGGAGGTTTGGATTGGACATCAGGAAAATTTTTTTTCACAGAAAGGGTTGTCAAGCACTGGAAGGGGCTGCCCAGGGAAGGGGTCGAGTGCCCATCCCTGGAGGGATTTAAAAGCCGGGCAGACGAGGTGCTCAGGGACATGGTTTAGTGGTGGACTTGGCAGTGTTACGGTAACGGTTGGACTTGATGAGCTTAAAGGGCTCTTCCAACCTAAACAATTCTAAGACTCCATGATTCTGTGAGGAAGACATGGACAGTGTCTTTGCCTGGGGCATTCAGGTGGTGCATCGTACCAAAACGCACTGCAGCACACAACCCAGTAAGTTGGCGAAACTGCTTTTCTCTCCCGTGCTTCCTCGAGCAAGCCAATTCAAATGAACCCTTAGTGCCTCAGCGTTCAGCTGCTGAAGCTGAATCTATTGCTAAAGCCTGAGGTACATAAATTTGTTTCAAAGATGGTAAATCCTGAGGTACATAAGTTTGCTTGGAAGAAAGGAGCAGCCCACAGAACCACAGCCATGCTCGTTACCTGTGTTTACAGCTTCAACAGGAAAAAGGAGATGATGTAAGAAATGTGAGCTCCTCCCTTTTCAGGTCCTACCATGGCATGTAAAATAGTAGTGTGAGACTGTGTCACTCTACAGATCTCAGCCTTTAAAAAAAGCAGCATTTTAGGTTTTGTCTGCTCTTTTACTGAGCACCAGTTCAGCGGCACGGCTGCTGGCTGCGTGGAGAATCCTAGCGGAGACAGGCTCCCGATACATGTGTTAAACACTGCCCTGACTTGGCTTTTTGGATCTGATGACAAAACATCATTTAAAACGATGGTGGGCACTGGCTGTTACCAGCAGAGCTGCTGTCGGCTGCAGCGGGAAATCCTTGCAGCGTTGCTCCTGCAAGCAGAGCCAGTGCTGCTGTCTCCGCTGGGCGGAGGGGAACAGACCATCTGGAAACTTTTCAGCAGGAGGCCTTTGAATCTGCAACTGAAACATCCAGGGACATGTCCTAGAGATCATCGACAGAAACCTGCTACCTACGTTTTGGAGAAGCCCAGAGCCTCCCTTCCGATTGTCCCGGGGGGCTGTGGCCAGGGCTCCAGGGTCCCCGGTCCCTCCCCTGCCAGGCTCCCCAACCTACTCTCAGGTCGCCTTCCTCAAGGGCTGATTTTCCAACAAACTGAGATTATCACCATATTCCTCTACTACAAAATGAAGAAATGCCTTAAAATGCCAGCGTTTTTCACAGATCAGAAAATCTCATCACTGGGCGCAGAGGAACAGAGCACTGAGGGTGAGAGCGCTCATAAAACACTTATGAGGAAAAAAGTTTTCAGGATGCTACTCTCTTCATTGTCAAAAACCTCAATGGTGTATTGTGAGATTTAAATCTGCTCCCCCAATGACAGGGTTACACCGCTCCAGTGCATGAAAACAATTTAATTTAATTTTACAATATTGCAAGTCTAAAAAACCAGTATAAATCGTGCAATGGAAAAGTAGAGATTTTTCTTCATTTCCTCCACATTTACATTTCAGGGTAGTATAGAAGCCAATAAAGCCTGTTTACGCATCTCTAAATTCTTAACAGAGCTGTTAAAGTATTCACAGTTAACTGAAAATACCTGCACAGAATGAAAAGAGCAGCAGCAGCGGAGTAGGCATATATGCAGTCAGAGCAAATGGAAACCCAGAGCAGGGATGAACACTTAGGAAGAGGTCAAACTGCCTATGAGTACATGAAATTACCGAGGAACTATATATTGCATCTCCATTTGGAAGCTAATGCAGTCTCCTGGAAAAGGGTCAAACGCAGCCTGTGCCTTCCCAAGGGCAATTTCACCAGAGTTGATTGAGCAATATTGGCTTGGATCAAGGCTCAATTTGGCCCGGTAACTCCAGCGGTAGGGGTGAGTCACATTAATATCATACACATTGTAAAATCTCACTCAAGCTCTTGCAACAACCTTGTTTTATATTAAATTGGATTCCAAGATATTGACAGAAATTGCAGTCTATCTGAGGCTACTGTGCCTAGAAAAAGACTGAAAGTAAATACTGGAAAATCCCCAAAACTATACGGGGGCAATTCTGCACTCACCTGTTGAAGTAACAAGTAACCACGGCCCCAGCAATCGTCATCTGCTGACAAGCAAGGATGAATTCACTAGTCCAGATCAGGCCAACGACATGGTACCACGCCATGTAGCAAGTTCCAGACAGAGCTCTGTACTCTACTTGTCCTCCTGAAGTCGTCTGTGCCGTACCTGGAGTTGGGATTACACCACCGATTACACACCGACAAGGAAAAAAAAAAAAGTACATATAAGTGTTTCTGCACCCTTTGTCTTTTCTTCAATAAAATTATAAAAAAATAAATTTGGGTGCTATTTAATTCTATCCATTCTAACAAAGTCAGAGGGACAAAATTTTGTAACTCAAATAAAATTTTGAAAAATTAAATCTTACAAAAAGGAAAAGCTTGGGTTTAAATTAGGATTAAGACACAGCTGCCAATAATGTCAAGAGGACAGCTACGAATTAGTAAAGAATTCTGACAAAACGTTACTCAAAATTTGAGTAATCAAATGCTTCAGAAGTAAATGAAATCTTAATTTTCTTCATTCAAATTTGAAATAAACTCATAGTTATGAAAGGCTTTAGATTTTTTCAGTAAGAAGCAAAAGAAAGTACAGAAAAATATTAAGGATGCATAACGCACCATTGCAGCAAAACAGGATTATTATTTTAATTACTATTAGTAGTTGGAACCATGGCAACTAGTTTTCTGTTCTCTATACTTTGCAATCTTTGTGCAAAACACAGGCACATAAAGGCAGCCTCTCCAGGAAAAAAAACAAACCAACAAACAACCCAAAAGCAGACATCTGTATGGTAGTACCTGCTCCAATGTTACTACTGTGTTCAGGGACATTGACAAATTCACTTGTTCAAGCTAAAAAAAATTGCCTCCACTTCTCTTAATAACAAAGAATTTATTCCATGTTCAATAAACAGCTTTTCACAAAAGGCAGGGGTAGCTTAGGTAACTTAGCAATCAGACCTTTCTTTATGCAACCCTGTTTATGCCACTTGGCTCTGAAATCTAATCAGGGGATAATGGCATGAGGACATTTGTTCCTAGTGAAAGGTCTCTAGGTCCATAACCTGCTATTTTTTCAGTTTACCAAGCCTTAAGTCTATTAAACCTCAAGAGAAACATGTTCACAGAATAAAACCATCTCTGGAGGTGAGCAGTTTCTTCTTCTAACTCCATGAAAGAAATAACCAAGTGAGACACAGTCTATAGCCTATAGCCTGGAGAAGAGGAGGCTGAGGGGAGCCCTCATCGCTCCCTACAACTGCCTGAGAGGAGGGGGGAGCCGGGGGGTTGGGCGATGGGACAAGAGGGAACGGCCACAAGTTGTGCCAGGGCAGGTTTAGGTTGGATATTGGGAAAAATGTCTTCCCAAAAAGGGCTGTCAAGCTCTGGAAGGGGCTGCCCAGGGAGGTGGTTGAGTCCCCATCCCTGGTGGGATTTAAAAGCAGGGCAGACTAGGTGCTTAGGGACAGGGTTTGGGGGTGGGATGGCAGGGTTAGGGGAACGGTTGGACTTGGTGATCTTAAAGGGTTTTTCCAATCTAAACAATTCTATGGTTCTATGAAATGCACGTATGGTAAACTAATTCTGTTTGCTTTTTACCAGCCTACTGGAATAACCACCTGAGTTAACAACAGGAGGGGCTTTGGCTTCCCTGGCCAGCCTCACACACGTGCCCAGCGCTGTGCTCCGCTGCACAGAAACCGCACGCATCCACCCGTGAGTTCCCCACTGATCACTTTGCTGATACGGTGAACTGTTTTTCTTACTTCATAGAAATCTGTTTACCAACGTAAACACCCATGTCTGACTGATTCCCCGTCTTCTGGGCCTCCCGTGCATGCATAATTTTGTCAGCAGAATTACATGCAATGCCACCTTTCATACATCAGCCTTAGGAGCCCAGATAAACGTTAAAGCTATCCCGATACCCCGCTGAGAAAAGTATACCCCATTTCCTCATCACTCCGCTGTGATCTGTCTGCTCACACAAGCTAAACTTTCTCCACAAAGCCCTGAAATATGGTTTAGTTTGTCAACGGAGTATTTTTCTCCATCTATATAATCACAAATCTTTCAGGTGTGCTATACACTCAAAGCGATAACATTAAGAAGTCGGTAAAGAACTGAAGTCCCTACAGCCAAATCCCCAAATCTGAAAACCTCTGATCAGTAGAAATGCTGATCTGCTGCAAATCCTTCAAAGAAGCGTTGTGAACCACGCAAACAGGCGCACGTGTTTGCAGCAGAATTCGGGAGAGTTTCCCTGTCTGCCTCTGCAGCCCAGCGCTGCGCCATTACGTCAGCACAGCAATGCAACGATGCTGACGTCAGCACGCACAGGCAGGATTTTTAGCTGTATTTTGGTACTTTCAGGCTTAATGCCAGATGCTCTTATTTGGCAGCTGCTGCTGCAAGGTTCTGCTGATGCCTGGAGCAGCAGGCTGTTGTAAGGGATGAAAATTCCTGGAAGTCTAGTTCAGCAATTTCCTTATCAAAAACAAAGAACCACTGACCAGAAAATACTGAGAGCCTGTTTATCAGTTCCTGTTAACATGAAAATATGATGTGCCCTTCCCATTGCTACATGAGGAAAGGTTCTGGCATCACGCGCCGAATCTTCGTGCTTCCTGCAAACAGAATTTATCGTGTTATTTTATTTAGCTTTTTTCCACGTAGTGGTATTTACAGCTAAGCTAGCTGACTGTAATTGGAATGTCAAGGACCCTGCAGGAAATACATTTTTATTGCTGGTTTTGCTACTGCACAGCTTTACGTGGCAGTTCTTGTTGCTCACTTGCCTGTAGGATGCACCTTCATTACACGACAACCTCGCACCGCCTTCTCATCCTACATTGCACGTATAGCATTTATGCCATGTGGACTTCTCAGCTCCTGCGTGGGGGGAAGGCCGAAAGGCATGCTTTGCTGTGCCACATGGCCGCATCAGCTCTGCAGCAAAATGCCGCACAAATTAGCAAACGATAAGGCTCAACAACCCTAAGACAATATCAGCTTTTCCAAAGCACAGCGGAATTCCATTCCTAGCCAGCTAATGGTTCTAGCTGGTGCCACTGTGCTGTCTCAAGTCTCGTGGAGTCTGGCATTTCTCCTTGTTTTCTAGGTCTGGAATTCACTCAGTCTCTGCTGCTCTTACAGATCCTGAATTACCAAGGTACTTAAGCAGGTGCCTACCTTAAAATGCATAAGTAGTCCCATTGATTCTAATAGGATTATCCACGTGTTTCAAGTTAGTCATGTGCATAAGCACCTTTCCAAGTGCGGGCTATGGTTTTCTATAGCTCCCAAGAAGTTAAGTCTTTTCTCAAAGTAACACTAACTTTTGGAGGGGATGTAAGTAAGGTGCCTGTGTGGTCGCATACCGATCAGGTGCACCGCAGCTGAAGCGAGGATCAAGTCCTCCAGAGCTGTAAGATGCAAGAGGCTATAAATGCTACGTAACTAGTCAAGATTTCAGGAAAATATTAAGAACAGGTGCAGCACAGCAGCAAGCCAATCCCACCTCTCTGTATTGGACAAAAGACTAGCATCTCTGTAAGCATTTCATTTTTTTTTTTCAGCTTTCTTCGTATATTTGTATTTTAAATATAGTCTGCATAGCCCCAGAAAATATGTTTGTGAGAATAAAAAGTCAAAGTGTCAAAGCCAAGAAAACCTCCACCTGTATTTTACAAACCGAATCTTGGCTAGGCAGCTGTTTATCAACAGAGAAAACAAACTGCTCCCAGAGAGCGTATCTTGGGAGACGTTCAGAGAAGTGCGCTCAGCTGTTGCAAAAAGTCCCCAAAACTCAAAAAGCAAAAGAAACGTCTTCCATTTACAGGGCGATTGTAGAAAACTAGTAAAAAACACAAAGCTGTTCTGCCAATGCATTATTAACCATCCAGGAGCGTATGTATTCATTTCTACAGGATGCATTAAGTACCAGTCATCCTAGAACAGCAAACCCAGCCCCAACGAGCTATCTTACTGTGAGCTGCTTTAACAGGCAGCATTTCAGAGGACTCATATTTGGGTTGAAAATTTGAAATAAAATCTAAAGGAATATTCTCAAGACCAATTCTAGTCTACTTTTCGTTTGTCCAAGTTTTGAACTACAGAACAAATCCGAGGCAGGGTACGGGACTGGAAATCCAAACAACTATCATCCTTCTCGCTGACACTGACCTCCTGCGTCACCTCAACAAATCTCCTCAACCCGAGAGCTGGATAAAACAATCCTTCCCCGCCTCCCCAGACCATGAGAAGGCTAAAATTGCCTTTGTTGTCTTCAAACTCTTCTCAGGAGGAGCTGTTCTGTAATCAGAGCGGCTGTAAACAACTGAGTAGATGTGAAGAAACTTTCTCACACTACTTCATCGGCACCTAGCGGGCACTGATGCTGCTGCAGGTCATTTACATGTTATTTACATAAATACCTCAGTCCTGGACTTTGACAAGAACTCCATTTACACCTGTTGGGTAACAACAGCCACCATGGACAACTTAACAAAAAGAACAATTACAAATACAAATGATAAAATTAACAGAATTGAGTTTTAACCAGAAAAAAAAAAAATAATCAAATAGGTAGAGTGGCATTTTCTATCTGCAGTCACACTTCAGCCGTAACTTCAAATTGGTTTGGATTATGTATCAAATGCACATTCTCTTTGAAATATTAACACGCTAACTCATAACAGAAAAAATCTTACAAGGATTAGCATCTACACTAAAAATATCCCGGCAGATGATCTCAGTCAAAACATATGTTTTACTAGATTCCTCATATGAGCAATATATTGACAGTTAAATGGCTGGAAATAACCTTCCCTTCTTATGCTAGATCTGCAAAAAGTCAAGTCTTTCAAAACTGAAAACATCCCAGGAACTTTAACATTGCTCTACTGTGCAGCAAGGTTATGCTGCCTTCTGTACCGTGCTGTTTGTATCACTGGCTGGACACATCTGCATTCCTGTTATGCCAGGGAGGAGACAAAAAACAAAATACCTTTGAGCCAGGAGACGTGTGCTGCACTATGAATGCAACAGCAGGTCACAAACTTTGAATCCTACTCTCCAAGCAGGCAGAAAGAAAAAAAAAAAAAAGTTAAATGGAAATGTCTAGCAGGAAACAGAGAATATAACCAATGAAGGGAAATGGCACAATATGGAAAAAGCGTAAAAAGCCTCTCAAAAGCACTTGCCATTGGGTTTTATTTCCCTGTGAATAGATGTGGAATTTGCTTTCGGATATAATGTGCAAGTCACTGCTTTCCTACAAAGCCTGTAAAAGCATCCAGGAAATACCTGACTGGTTCCCCCTCCTGCACTTACCATCAAGCTGCTTCTGTCATGTGAGCTAAAATATTTCTGTTCTTCTAATTATTGCTGCATTTCCAAAAGCTTTTGATTACAACAGGCTCAGCTGGCATTTTCTAAATTTAGATTTAGCAAGGGCAAGCTTCACATCCTCATCTGTGCATATTAAGAGTACCAGTGAATCGTCCTGGAGGTAATGGGCCAGCTCAGCTTAATATCAAGGATGTAGTATTTCTTCTAATAGTTATTGTTAATTATATGTTTAGCAAATCAGTGTGTTATCATTCATTTTATTTACCTGCTACTAGATGTACTGTAGTTAATGTTTATCATAAATTGCATCAGATCCAAGCAGGTGGATGAAATGAACAGTTGGTTGATAGCTCAGGAGATGCTCCTTTCTATAAAGGACTGGTCTGGACCAGTGACAAGGTACCCCCCAAGGCCAGTTTGAAAATTACTGTGCCTGGCTGGTATGTGCATATATGGGATGAAGATTTTGCAGGAAAGCTAAGGACAACACAAAGCCGTGTCTAGCATGGAATGCTGCCTCTGTAAAGGGAAAATTCAACTCAGAGGAGTGTGGAGAAGGAATATCCACGACACCTTGTATTGGGTCGAGCTGCACAGTGCTGTGCTGCCTATGGGTGTGTAGCAAGGTGCTGATCCCCACCGGGGTGCTGGCCACTGCTGAGCAGTGCTCACAGCATCACGGCTGCGTCTCCAACATTCCCCCACCACCACCAGTGGGCTGGGAGGGGGCGCAGCCAAGGCACCCGACCCAAACCAACCAAAGGGCTATTCCATACCATAGGACGTCAGCTCAGAGATAAAAGCCAAGGGAAAAGGAGAAGGGGGGCAGGGGGGGCATTCGTTTTTTACAACATTTTGTCTTCCGGAGCAACGGCTATGCATGCTGAAGCCCTGCTTCCTGGGAAGCAGCTGGACATCGCCTGCTATTGGGAAGTAGAGAATAAAATCTTTTCTTATTGCTACCACACACTGCCTTTGCTTTTGCTTTTTATTAAACTGCCTTTGTCTTGACCCACGAGTTTTCTTTCTTTTCCATCCCGCTTTCTCCCCGCCTGTCCCTACTGAAGAGGGGAGCGATAGAGCGGCTGGGTGGCGCCTGGGGTCCAGCCAAGGTCAAACCATCACGCACCTAAAGCAAAGTCAATCTGCTTGACTGTTTAGTCAGCCAGGAACAACTCACAAAAAGACTGCAGGCTGGACATGCAGCCTCGCTAGGCCTGACCCTTTTGCAAGAGAAGCAGGTTATCAGCCGGACAAGTGCTTCAGGCAGCCACTTCTGACTGATGCCAGTGACTGGGGGAAAGGCAGCAGAAACAGCGAGACCCTTGCAAACCTGCACGACTCTGCAATGAAAGCTGGAGGGAAACATCCCTAGTCTAGCCTAAGCAACAGGCGAATCACTTGCAACGCCCGCATGGACTCAGACAAACGGACTACCATGTTACAAGTGAAGTGGGTCTCATACAGAGACAGAATTAACAAGGTGAGATGGAGATGGAAGCAGTTGTGATGGAAGAGGAGTGAGGTACCCGACCCATGGAGGCAGGGAACGCTGCTGGGATTGCAACATGGGCTCAGCTACAGAAAGGCAGGAGTTACTGCAGCCACCATCTCAGGGGGTGGTGGAAACACAAGATAAAATGGCAACGCATGAGCATCTGAAGAGCTAGGCTGCATTTGTGGTTTTCCACATAGAAACCACTGCCAAAATTCAGAAAATGGAAAACCCATGAATAAATATGGGAATGACAAACAACAGTCTCTACCTGCATCAATTCTGCATCAGCTCCAACCCAAAAGACAACAACTGACTCCTAGCGGTAGCCCCAGAAATTTAAAATGGAAAAAACCCCAACAAAACAAAACACTAAACCCCAAACCATAATGCTTCCTATGTACAAAGGCTGATGTCTGCATGAGGAATTATCCCCAGAGACACGCAGAATTCAGCCTCCCTTCCTTGGGTGATGTTCCATGGAGGAACAACCTCTCCCTCCCTTGGATGGCCTGATGCCGGGCCAAGGAACAGCAGCCAAATTACCCCGGTTCAATCAGTGACAGTTCTTATAGCGGTACGTTCCTCAGAAACACCACTTCCAGAACCAAAATCTCTTCTTGCAGATCTTTCGTGGTGATGGACTTATTTCTACAGCGCACCTCCCCTAAAACTGCAAGAACCCCTGGATTAATCCAAATACTGTTGTACCAGTCTAAATAATGATAGTGGTTGTCACTGAACTACTGCTCAGAAACAACTTTCCATGACAACTGGTCAGAGGAGATTAACATTCTCATTTTGTAAAAACAGCACTAAAAGCTGTCTCCTCCCTCCTGTTATTTCCTTCATTTAAATACATCAAACAAACTGTATCTACCACAATCTAACCCCAAATTAAACAGTTGAGAAAGAACAAAACTGAAGTCCACATATAGAAGCAAAAATCTCTCTTCTGTAGTGCTAGGAATTACAGAACTATGGCAACATTGAAGACTTCAACAAATGGGGGAAAAAAATAAACAAAAAAAAAAAAAGGAAAGAGTAACACAGCTGTGTAACAACGCTAGCCCATGTTTTGTACTCTAACACCAGGAGGTCCCATATTTGAGAAGTGAACTTAGGAAAGAGACAGCATTCATCCAAAAACACGGAGAGCATACACTTACCTGCAGTTCCTAAGCTAAGTAGTACAGCAACCCAAAATACCCAGAACACAATGAGAATCAGGAAGGTCCAGAGTGGTTGGAACAGGAGGAAAGGAATCCTGCCAATGATTTTGCCAACAATTCGAAAGAGCTGTACAGTGAACTGAAGCCTCTTTCTTAGTACAAGTATAAGGGAAAGCAGCACAACCTGTTACAGGAAATAAAAAGACAAATTGTTGGGTTTTTTTCCTTAAGAAAAGCAGAAGAGCTGTCAAATGTGAGGTTGGGAGGTACAGATTCCACAAAGACACAAGGCACTTTACACAAACTTAACTGTGCACTGGAAAAGCTTTCTGAGACATTGCCTATAGTCTCAAAGAGCCTGTGGATTAAAATCTGATTTTCTGAAATCATTACTACTGTTTCTTTAAAACAAAAGGAGGATTCATAAAACTGTAATTCACCCAATGGGAACAGCCTGTTTTGCTTTACAGCAAACACAGATGCACATTACACGCTGCACATTCCTCTCACGTACCCTGTATGTCACGAACATTTAAACTTTCTTCCTATTCAGGTCAGCTTGCCACTGTTTGCAGTGGTTCTGCAGAAAGGACGGTAGCACAACCAAATTTCAGAGCTGTGTATGTATGAAGCAAAGCAGACACAAAATGAAACCTCATTTACATAAATTGGGTTTTTTCCCCCAAGTAAAAAAACACCACCAACAAAACCCTAAGTCAAAAACCCCACGATGTCCCCAGTTCTTTGTATATGACAAGGAACCATGAACAGCAATTAGAAGAGAGGTTGGTATCTATAAAATAATAAATGCAACCAGTAGCAGTTGCTTCACCAGTTTTCTTGCCTGCTCTAGAAAAAAGCCACCAGCTTGGAAGAGAAGCGTAACCTGCAGCAGTGGATGTTCCCACAGCTCTGCAAACGACAGTCGGTTGCACTGGAACACACGTGCATATAAAGGAACCTTTTATATTACCTCTTTAGTATCAACAGAAGTAAAAAGGTCATGACTTACAGAGGATATAAAAAAAAAAAACCTGATCCGTGACACATTTGTACTTGTCACTGTAAACTGTCAGACCATTCATATCTGGTGAATTCCAGTCTGTGGATCCTACCTCTGCTCTAAGAAAACAGAACAATCATTTTGACAAATGTCTCGTGAAGTACAAATTGTCTGTACGCTCACATTGAGCAATGACTCCTTTAACATTGCAACATCAGAGTGAAAAAAAAAAAAAAAATCATTGTAAAAGTTGCAAGTCACACTCAGATTTTCTGTTGGAAAAAAAGGCCAATGAGAGAAAAGCAGAATTTAACCCTGTAATTTGGGGCCTAGACACTGCTGCCTGGGCTTCACTACCCCTTTTATTGTCTAAAACTGCTGCCATCCCTTTCTCCTACTGCCAGGGTAGGCTGAATCCGCAGATCTCATGTCCATAGCGAGCCAGTGCCGCTGTTTGCTTAACATGATTCTCCAGTTAGCTGATCCTGGGAAGAACGGGGATGGAACACAGTTCTCGCATGTCTACACCACCAATGTTAACACTGCTTGTACAGGGTTGAAGTGTGGCAGAGCCCTGTGCTGACAAACACATTTTGCAATGAAGATATAAAACGATTTAAATGAGCGTAAGCCGATCTTATAATCAATTCTTATTTTCAATTCTGAAAGGAACGTGGAATTATTTTTACCGTCAGAGAACCACTGTAGTTCAAGTTGTCTGCCATTGCTTAGGGTAAAATGCTACTTACCGTAACTGTTGTCGAGAAGATCGCATATCCAAGTAGGAATTTTACGTTTTCCTTTTCAGTTTCCAGTTCGGTGCTGGGATCGTTGCTGTAGTCGTAATAGAGCCACCAGAGAATGCCTGAGACAACTGAGCAGATGAGAGCAGGATGAGGTGGGCAGCACTCCCCGGCTGCAGCCCGCTGCTCTCGGCCGGCTGACGTCTGCCTGGCTCCCTCCCATGCCTCTCGCCCTCCCGCCTAAGCTAAGCTCAGCTCAGCAATACCATCGCGTAGCAGAGAGGCGCGCGCGCTATCACAGAGAAAATTCACATAATGGTCTGTCAGTCTGAGGTAAAACCACAGCAGAACGCTTGGTTTTCTCGCAGTTAACCTAAAGCTCAGGCATGTCATTTCATCGAGGAGATACAAAGCCAACTTTCACGGAATGACAAGTTTATTTTAGCTGGACACATTCCTACAGCTCTCCCTTCCTAAAGCAGGCAATGTAAAACTTCGCTGAACTTTCTTTGAAACAGTAGCATTTTAATAACTGCATTCATCTGCCAAAAGAAATGTTGTTTCCAGGCAGCTGTACAAAAATAAAAAAATCATCATCATCCCAACACTCAGCAGCTGGAACAGCGCAGCCAGACCTTGGCACCCAAAGGCAGGCAGGGCTCAGCTTGGAGATGGCTGTGGTAAGCTTAAGGTTACTGAGGATGGCCACAGAGAAAAAGAATAGCTGTTTGTTCAGCTGCCCCTCCCTCAGTACAGCGAGATGATCCACTTAGCTAAGCCTAGGCTAAAAGGTAAATATACTTACATAACAACCCGAATACAACCAGTGCCATCAATGTATGGACCAGAAGCGTCCGAATGAATCTGAAGGCCAAAACCAGTATAAAAGAGAAGGCTGAAAAATACACAAAGCAAGTTTATTGTGAGTGTTACAACCCATTTAACTTAACTCTTATCTGCTTTAAAGATAAATTCAAGGTTCTTGCAGAATTTAGACTCCTATTTTTAAACAGTGGTCTCAAAAGCAACAGCATTTAGTAAAGCCAGCAACCTTTTTAATATTCAAAATACACAATTACCTGTACTAATAATAAACTTAAAACCGAAATATTTCATGCTGGGAATTATTAGCTTTTCAATAATATTTTGTATAAGATTTAAGTTGAAATGTTCATGCTGATGCCATTTTTTTTTCACCAACAATTTCTTACAGTCCCCTGAACTGAGGTATATGACCGTATCAAGGAACAAAGAATCTGATATTTCATAGAGCCATATTTCATCAGTCTGTTAAATGCCTCCTGGTAAAACACAATCACTCTTTCTTAAGAACAACTCTGCCCCAAAAATATGAAAAAAGTTACCTTTAAATTAAAAATATAAAGTTAATATAAACATTTGAAACCTCACATTTTAAACGAATATCATCACTCACTTTTTATTTATAACCTTACCTAGTGCAAGGACAATCAGTCCTATCACAGTATCTCTTCCTGCCAATATTCCACTCAGAATTCGGTGAAAAACATCCATTTCATTAACCATACTTATTAAGACAGATGCGTATTTGGAATAGCACTCAGGATTTTGCGGAACACATCGATTAAATAATGGAAAAGATTTACTGGAAGGTTAAAAACAAAGATAGTAACACACATTAATTGCTGGACAAACAGTTTCAAACCCACAGAGATCCACGCCACCGCTCTCTTTCAGGCCCTCTGCAGTGCCTTCCTGGCATCCTCGATGCAATTTTTCAGCCACAGCCAGTCTGATCCATAACCTGGCAGACACCCTCCCCACCCAGGAGGAGACCTGGCACACGGAGTTGGACACAACGGGGCCCTGGGCATGGGACATGGGTCTGTTATGAAGGGTAGTTTTATGTTTCACCTGCAAAATGAACTCCTAGCAGCATCATGCCTGTATCACTGTACCAGAATATCCATTCAAGGTCAACCTGGACAAAAAAAAATGAACTACTACCTTAGTCACCAGCAGCACGTAGTACACCCAGGTGGCCAAGAGGGCCACCAGCATCCTGGCTTGTATCAGGAGTGGTGTGGCCAGCAGGAGCAGGGCAGTGACCGTGCCTCTGTCCTGGGCACTGGGGAGGCTGCCCCTCGAATGCTGGGGTCAGGGTTGGGCCCCTCCCTCCCCGAAGGACCTGGAGGGGCTGGAGCGTGTCCAGAGAAGGGCAGCGGAGCTGGGGAGGGGTCTGGAGCCCCAGGCTGCTGGGGAGCATCTGGGGGATCTGGGGGGGGTTCAGCCTGGAGCAGAGGAGGCTGAGGGGAGCCCTCATCGCTCCCTACAACTGCCTGAGAGGAGGGGGGAGCCGGGGGGGTCGGGCTCTGCTCCCAGGGAAGGGGCGATGGGACGAGGGGCAACGGCCTCAAGTTGTGCCAGGGCAGGGTGAGGTTGGGCATGGGGAACAATTCCTTCCCCAAAGGGCTGTCAGGGGCTGGAAGGGGCTGCCCAGGGAAGGGGTCGAGTCCCCATCCCTGGGGGGATTTAAAAGCCAGGCAGACGAGGTGCTTAGGGCCAGGGTTTAGTGGTGGGATGGCAGGGTTAGGGGAACAGTTGGGCTGGGTGATCTTAAAGGGCTTTTCCCACCTAAGCAATTGTATGGTTCTATGTAGGTCCTATTCCCATTCTAGTCTGGCTCCACCTGCTTTGCTCCCATGTGTTTGTGTAAAACCTAAACTCATGCTAACACAGCTGTAAGCTATGTTGTTGTAGGTAATTCTAGACCACAAACACTTAGAATGCTTAAGTATCATAAAAACAATGCAAAAAGCCACATCAAAACAATGTTTGTAAGGTACAATTAACACCACCAAGTATTCACATATGAAGTTATCTGGCACCTCCCAGACAAGCTGCAATTTATTGTCCCATTTTGGCAATGCAGCACTACAGCAGTCAAAGTCATATTCATATCTAAAAAGGAGAGGCTTGTTCATCAACAGGTAAAAACTTCCCTGACCAGCTTTGCTTCTACTATGAAATATTACTGTGCAAGATTAATAACTTTGCTGAGTTCCTTGCCAAACAGAAAAAAGCCTAAAAAGTTGAAGAAATACATAAAATAGGCCATGGTGGTTTTTTTTTTCCCCCCCCATCGATTTACATGCTCTCCTTTGATCCACTATATGTGATGTTTTTGTGTGTCTCCTGCTCTCTTCTGTTTGCCTTTTTCCTCTGTTTTCTCTTGTTCAGAGCAGATGACTTAGCTCTGCAAACATGCAGTTTCCAATTCTTTGCTGTATTTTCATGACACAGTGGAATTTAAAATCATGGGTTTAAGGATTTTGACTCACAAGTGCCAAATGTTAAAGACCATACCATCCACAGACCTGCGCTTTGAGCCAGCTGGCTATGAAATAATTCTGGTGGAAAAGTCTGGGTTCAGGACAGTAAGGAAGGCCCAAGACCACAGTTCCTCTTCCTTGGCATTCAGGGAGAGAGCAAAAGACCATGCAGGAGAGAAGTTGTTCCTCATATGGAGTGCTTTTCCCCTGATTTGGAGAGGAAAAATCTCTAAAGGGTCTCTACCCTGGAATGGAGGGAATGCAGTCCTTGTTCATTCTGTGGGACACGGCACTGCTGTGTTCACAGGCACACATGAGAACTTATAAGGATACATGCACAAAAATAAATAAAAAAATAAAAATCTCTCTGACTGTAAGGCACGAAGTCAAACACAAAAAGTGAGGAAGGAACAATCCCTAAGAAGCTGTTTGGACTCCAGGGTGTTATAAAGTACCCA
The DNA here is from genome assembly GCA_017310255.1 of Butorides virescens. NCBI lineage: Eukaryota > Metazoa > Chordata > Aves > Pelecaniformes > Ardeidae > Butorides > Butorides virescens. The sequence continues at coordinate 5,188 of JADKXX010002162.1, read as the reverse complement.
GTAATTGTTACCTTGGTGGAACTGGCAGTGTGGGACACAGCTCAGCTGCCTTTGGAGTTAGCGTATAACTGGAAATATTCAGGTTGTAAATGCAAAGACAAGAACCTAAGAAGGAGGGGGGGGGGGGAAAAAAAAGGTAACCTAATGTTAGTTAAAGTTTTAGAGAAAAACGCTTTATCAATTAAGTTTTGTTTACACTTCTGCTTTGATCCCTTAGCAGGCCATATTCACCCCTGATACTCTCCAGTGGGAATGTAAATAACAAATTAGTTAACTGGGTAAATCTAAAGCAACCTCTGCGGACTCTTCTGCCTTCTAGCCCCAACCAGAATTACCATTTACGGATCTTCCTTGGAGGGCAGGCACACTGTTTGTCTCACAGCATGATATTTCAGCTCTAAACTCCTCCTCATTAAGATAAGGTAACAGAAAAACTTAAAATGACAAAAACTGCACTAGAACTAGGCCCCTCATGATTTAGAACAGAGTATTTATCTACCCAGAAACTTAATGTTTTCTGGGCTCTAGGCTAAATACTACCAGGTACTCTGTTAAGGATGCTCTGCTCCATTATATAAAGCTGGGAAAGAAAGGCTGGATGCATTCAAGCTGTTCAAAACGCAATACTGCCCTCTCCCTCGAGATAAACAAACAAGCAGTTTTAGCATGTGGACGCAATTTCATGTGATCATATTCAGTTACCCTGAAAATACTTGTATCACAGGGGTTTACAGCTTTCCGCACATACCAAATGATGGCAAAATACCCCAAAATGAAATTAAAACCAATGTTGTCCATTTAAATAGCAACCCTTGCCAAATAAAACATCAAAACAAAAAAGAACGGAATTCTGACATCCCAATAAAAACAGCCACTAATATTCATGTGGTCTGCAATTTACGCATAGACTATGGAGTAAGCGTTAGGCTACAGGTTATTTTATTTATATGTTGGACATGAATGAACTGGAGCTGCATCAACAGCTACTTCTGATATCATATCCATCTTGAACACCAGAATACAATAAAAAAAAAAAATGTAGGTGGAATAGTAAACTTTGGGACCTGATGTCTAAAGGGATAAACACACTTGCGTATCTCCGGAGTTAATAATTCCACCATAGTTTTAATTCAGCGTAAAAGAAGCAGTTGGGCAAGTGTCTCAAACAGCATAGGAGCTCTGTTCACTCACTGGCACCCCCACCAGACTACACTAGTTTATCCTCAGCAGACAGTTTTCTGCTGGATAATCTCAGCGTTGTGCAGGAATTAATCAGCAACGTTTGAATTTGCATAAGAGAGCTGTAACATTTCTAGAAACTATGGCTTTGAAATAAAGCAGAAGCAAGACATTTTATTTTCTGTTGCCATGGACTGTGCAGGAAATTAATGGTAAGAAATGACTCCCTAGTGTAGCAAACATAAGAATAACAAAGTGAAAGCTGCTCAACTGTTCTACAGATACACTAAGATATTCATATTCCCTGTTGCACACCATTATTCCTTGCAAAACTCTGGAGGTCTTCCAAAGAGTTGAGTTGCTCTTGTGGACAACTAGACACGCACAAGGAAACTGAACTGATTTTGAGGCTTTGCATTTCCAGGCTGCATGAATTCAGAAAGAACACATACCTAGAAAGAAAAAAAGATCCTCTTTTCAAAAAACAAGCTTTCTGGGTGTTACAGGTTTAAATTCTGAGCCTGCTTCCCATCTTTTTAAAGCGCTACAAAGCAAATGAAACTCTTTTTCCACACATAATGGAAAAAAAAAACAAAACTGAGTTTGAAGTCAGAAGTTAAGAAGTAACTTGAGAACATGCTACATTTTTACACTTCATTTTGTGTTCTTAAATGGGATCAGAAGCTGCCAAGGTGGTGCCACTCTACAAGCGCTAGTTCATGGAAGTTGACAGAATGACAGGGAACTTCAACATGCAACTTCGCCCAGGGAAGGCATCGACTCCCCATCCCTGGAGGGATTTAAAAGGCAGGCAGACGAAGTGCTTAGGGACAGGGTTTAGTGGTGGGATGGCAGGGTTAGGGGAACGGTTGGACTGGGTGATCTTAAAGGTCTTTTCCAACCTACACGATTCTATGATTCAAACTTCCTTAAGTGCAAAGATTTGCCACACAGAACAACTGCTGGTTTGGCCAAAGTCCCATTTAAGATCCTCTTTAAGAAGCAGCCAGCATAATGCATAACAACGTAGCACATTTTCAAATTCCATCTTAACTTTTTAGTTTCACTCATGATTTTCACACCTTTTTTTTGTCTTTCAGTATAAGCATGTACATTTACACATATGTATATGCCCGACAACTAGGAGACGTGTATCTGATTAAGTTCTCAAACATTTTATTTGTTTAGACATTATTGGATGTACTTACTTTTTATTAGTCATGTCCTTTCCAGAAAGGGGTGCCCCTTTTACAGGAGTGTTCCTCCTACCACATATGTTCCCGAAGCTGTCATATCCAAGCACAAGTCTTTCTGCGGCACCAGCCATCACAGCATAGCCAGTTATAAACATCTGTCAAAATATTTTTTAATGTGAAATCATGCTATGATAGCTGTTCCTGCCCATTCAGTAAATACTCCTTTTAACCCATGCATTTTTGTCTTGTGGATGCAAACTGTTAAATCTAAAATTCACCCCTCTGCACGAGGCTGGAGCAAGTCATATGGACAAGTTTGGCCCTCCTGCCTCCTTAGAGTTTTCCCTCATCTATTGCTGAAAGTATATAAATTAAGCAGAGTATCACAGGAGAAGCTAGACAGGGGTCCTGATTAAAATAATAGGAAAGCAGTAATAAGGTGCTGAACACCACCTCTACCAAAGCTGGTGTGTGTCACTAGGCAAGGTCACTCAAACAGTAATTTTTCACATGCGCTTCTCGTTTTTCAGAGTGCCCTTCAAGACACACCTGGGCAATGTATCTGCTGTAATGTTCAGCCCTTGCAGCTGCTAGCGAATTTAATCCGAGGTTTATTTTAAACACAGGAAGTACAATTAAAATGCGTGTTACCTGAAATTTCAGGACGATGCATTCTTTAACAGGTGTGAAAAACCTGGATAGGGCCACACCAGGGACTCAGGTGAGGCTGCACTGATCTTTCAGATGCTCTGCGGTGGGATCAAAACCCCAGCAGGTCAGCTCCCTGTAAACCCCAGGGGCAGCTAAACACCTCTGTCGGCCAAGCAGTAGCAACCCTTAGTCAACATAAGACACCCTGCTTAGGAATGCAGCTTAAACCCTGCTCGTGTCCCCCCACGAGGGCCAAAACACCCCTCGGAAGAACCTTTTTGAGTGCCGAGAAGCAGCAATCCTCCTTCTGGGAAGGCGGTGAAGCCCTGAGCGCTGCTTTACCCCAAGGCTTATTCACAGCACTCCAGCTATTGAAGGTGGCAGTGACTCAGTCCCCTCCTCTGTCCCATGGGGCGTAAACCACATTTCACACACACCAAGGACAATACACTGGGCTCTGTGGCTACGGGCCAACCGCTGGCAGCAGCGAGTCTTCTCCGTCCCACATTAACCACGACTACTTGGCGGGGATATTGCTGAGTATCAGCTGTGCTGGAGACAGACTGCACATATCAGATCCAGCACTACTGCTTTCTTACTACTTAAGGTTTAGAGCCTTTATTTTTTACTTTACCTGTAACACTGGTGACTAAAGATGGGGTCTGAGGAAAAACTGAGTCTCATACACAAACATATAAGTACGTGCTTCCTCCGTCCCCAATGTACTCTCATTTTCGCTGATATGTTTGCAGTCTAACTAGTTAAATAATAGGGTTTTTTTAAAAATTATGACTGCATGTTAATGCCGTCTCAGATGGAGATCTTTGTAAAGACTCCACAATTAAAGCTGACATACGACTTGCACCCGTGAGATTTATTACAGTAACAAAATATTTTCAGATCCAGTTTATTTACATAGCAGATATTTGTTAATAATTAAATCGCTCTCAGAAGGAAAAGGAGAAATGAGCTGGCATTGTAAGTCAGCCTGAAACACTCTCAGAGACATTCCGACATTCCTTCTAAAGGTGGACGTTACAGGTCCACTGCCATCAGTACGGCAAACACTGCTTGTGCATGCGAATTATTGGGGTTTCTAAGTGCAGAATACTGGATACAAGCCATAAATATTGTTAAGTAATAGATGGCTGTACGACTGCTGGAGGGGTGTGTCTATACCTGCCAGCGATAGGCATTTCCACAGAGTTACTAATGTGGTTTCAGGTTTTTTCCACTATGCGAACAAAACCAGTGTCACCAAAGTTTTTTTAATCTGTTAAAAATAAGATCAAACAAAAGAAAGCAAATGCATGTACGCAGTAAGCAGCTTCACAGAAACTGGGTGATAAAAACTGTGAGAGAAAACAAACAAAACTCCTAACTCCTCACCATTTGGCAGGTTTAATTTTTGGCATTCCCTCCACTGATCAAAGCGCTAAGCATGAGACAACACGGAAAAAAAAACCCTATCCTGTTGACAAAGCTCAGCTTCAGCTTGTGCAGTATTCAAAAAGTGTATGTGTTCTGCTGCCTTAGCAGAGAACTTAGAAGAGTTCTTAGGAACTGAATTGAAAACTGATTAATAGCGTAAGCACGAGAATCCCGAGTAGCCTTAGACGTATCATGAAAAAAACATTCACACTTGAGAAAGACGAGGCCTGTTCCCAAAAGTTCATACGCTGTTCTAAGCGCAGGACAGTGACCTGATACGACATCAGACAGACACGCTGCGAGATAGCAAGACTACAATGAATAAGTAGGAATAAGAGCCCAAGCAGAGGCTGGACTAATTTACAAAAAAAAAAAAGCAAATTCTAAATAACCCAGCCCTGCGTTTGCACGGCACCTAAAGAACAGGGGAAGGATTTAACAGCCTGTGTGACAGACGCGGCCGTCACCCCGCACTGCCGCACGGGTCAGCTCTGTCCCAGGACCTAACACCCGTGCCCACGATCATTTCGGTTTAGGTTTAGCGTGCCACCGGGCAGAGCAACAGTAACTTTGGGTCTGGTTTTTGCTTTCAAAAAAAAAAAGCATGCTTACCAAACCCGCCCAGAAGAGAAAGAAGAGGAGCAACCAGAGGGTGTCCGTGCGCCGTCTGTAAATCACCGGTCTCCACTCCCTTAGCTCAGAAACACCATCTCCAGAATCCTAAAATGAAA
>JADKXX010002161.1:0-140245 GCA_017310255.1 Butorides virescens | reverse complement strand
GCTTGTTGAGAGCTTTCATGATTTGTGTGAAATTTAGAATAAAATTCTAAAATTTAGTGCATCTTGCAAAAGTAATTTTGTGTCTGTAGAACCTGTGTATAGAAAATAACTTGTCCTTCACTTTGCTCCGTTGCACTTCAAAAATATGTGGGAAAAAAGTCATTTTCCCTTGAAATACAGATGTGAAATTTCATGTGAAACACGACTTTTTTCCGTAAGAGAAGTTTAGGATTTTGATTAGATCAAGAAAAATAACCAAAATTATTAATAACGTTTAACCGAGACACAAAGAGCAGCCTCATTGATTAAGAAAAATCATTCTGAAAGAACAATGCTGATGACGAAGGCTGATGTTAGAACTTGATGGCTTGCTGTCATCACACGCTAATATTAGTTTTCTTTGTTGATCTGGCCCGGTTTGAATGATTCTCCTGGAGCTTTATGTTTCCTTCTTATTGCTGATAAAGGCAAACAGCAAGTGGAACAAATATTTTTAATAAAATCCAGATTCCAAGCAACTGAAGTTCATGGAAAACCACTGGAACCAGGAGCAAGGCCCACTTTTACTGAGCAATGTCAATTGTAATTCTTGTATTCCTTTTATCAGCCTAGGAAAAGTTATTTTACACTCGATAGCAAATAACTCGGGATTAGAATAGGATACTTTTAAAGTTGTAAATTAAATATTTTAATTGTAGTAGGGCTGGTTTTCTTTTCTGAATTTTGTCCGTGATCAAATAAAACATTTATTAACAGCTGAGTAATTTTATCGTGTGACACTAGGTGGTGATCTGCTCCTTGTTTAGAGCTCCAACACGCCGTTTCGGGCGAGTGAGAAGAGGCTCATGCTGTGGTCAGCCAGTATTCACAAATGAGGATTTGTACGTTAAAATTGAACACTAGGAAGTGAGGCTTAGATCAGGCAAGGGACTTAAACATCCACATCTAAAACGTAATGCCAAAAACTCATGCTCCAATTCCACAAGTGCCCAAATTGCCAAGATCCGTCAACGATTTTAAACTTTCCATCTTACCGCTTTCGCAGGAGGGAGCCTGGTTCTGCAGCTGCGTAGTTCAAGCACTCAGTGGGCAGTAGGGATTTTTAGAACTGACTTTTTGTAGGGTCGATCCAGTTTAACCTGAAATAGAAATAAGATAAAAAAAGAGTTCCGGAAAAAGCGTACTGGATTGCCAGAACTGTTCCTTTTATGAGCGCACTAATGCCTTGGCCAGAGAGGTGCACACCAGCTCACGCTCTCCGCTGAGAAGCCCAGGTTGAATCCTTTGGTCTCAATCCCCAGTCTACATGCATAAGATGCTGACTTTATAATACGCTTCGTCCAAGTCTTGTATCCAACTACAGCCACTTTCCTGGGAGATTAGTATGATGAGGGTCCACATTCACTTATGAGTCTTCACTGCTCTCTCTAGTAGGTAATGTTTCTTGTAAAGGCAAAACAAATATATATATTTAAAATCCTGGAGTACCCAGGAACTCACGGTGATTTAATTGCAAATTAAGACAGTTGACCACTCAACCTGCTTGGTGTGTTGTGGTGGGGCAACCACGGGAAGGAAGACAAATGCTTACATTTTCTAGAGTACTTGTAGTTTCTAAGAGCATGTCACCCATCTTCATGTTCATCAGCATCACCAACAGATACGCTGCAGCAATGAAAACTCATGGGCATTTTTCTCTGGTTTCAATTCAAGCGTTTTTCACAAAGTCACCCAGAATATATAGAAGAAAACCAGGCATAAACTCAAGGTTCTTGACTCCAAGCCTCTGCTTTAATCGCAAGGTTCTGATTATTTCTTATCAGTGTGTTGTTTATTCATGGAGAATGAATCCTGGTACTGCCTGCACTTAGGGCTCAACTTTCTTACCAAGAAACTTCCCTGGTTAAAAACGGGGCAGGAATGTGGGTTGGGAGAGGAAGGTCTTAAATGAGTGCATGACAGCTCCTTGCTACACCGGTTAAGTGAGACGACTACTCCTATCTGTATCCCCTCCTGGCTCAGACAAGGAACAGAGACCAACTACTGTAATAGCAGGACACGACAACTGAGAAATTCAGCCCCAAAGCAACCTTTTCCTGCCTAATTAGAGAAGGTGCAGCTGAGCATAATTTCCATTACTCTCAAATGATCTGGCTTAAGTAGGGCAGCTCAGCAAGTAGGCACTATTCTCCATATGTACCTGCGTTACTTGGAATATCCTGAATTGGAACAGCCGGAGACTGAACATAATGCCACCTATTATGTTCAAACCTGCTAGTCAGGTTTTCTGACAATTTCTGCTCTACGACCTGGTGTTTATGACCTTGCCTCACTTGAACCATTCAGTCTGAAATTGCTCCTGGCAGGCACTGAAGATTTTTGGACAACTTCAGCACAAATTATTCAGTCGTTTCTAAGAACGTAGTTAGAGAAGCAGACCTTATGGTATCCCCTTTTTGGGTAGTAGTAAAAAATTCTTATACGTGATTTGGATCAGAGATTTTTAATGGACAAGGAGAACGAAGTGCTTTCTACTTTTTCTCATGTCTGAGAAATTTCATCCACATTTGCCCAAATTGCTTTGATAAATCACAGCGTATGCTCCGTCAACTCGCTGAGCTTCACAGCTTGAGGAATCTGAAGGCTGTGTCTGCACAGTGTGTTCCTGAGCCGGCCTGAGACAGTTTGGACTACGCCAAAATGTGCTGCTAACCTGCCACATCCTTCCACTGGTTTGCCTGCGCCTCAGTGGTTGTCCTGATGGTGGCCAGGCACAATGGACAAAGAAGGATCCTGAGATGAATGTGAAGAAGAAACAAAAGAGAGAGACCAGAGGAGGGCTACAAAGATGATGAGGGGACTGAAACATCTCTCCTACAACAAAAGGCTGAGGGAGCTGGGCTTTTTTAGCGTGAAGAAGAGAAGACTGAGAGGGGACCTCACAAATACTTGCAAATATCTTAAGGGTGGATGTCATGAGGACAGAGCCAAACTCTTCTCGGTGGTGCCCAGTGACAGGACAAGGGGCAATGGGCACAAAGAGGTTCCAGTTGAATGTGAGGAAGAACTTCTTTACTTTGAGGGTGCCCGAGCCCTGGCCCAGGCTGCCCAGGGGGGCTGTGGAGTCTCCTTCTCTGGAGATATTCAACCCCCGCCTGGACGATGTCCTGTGCCCCCTGCTCTGGGTGAGCCTGGGTGAGCAGGATAGTTGGACTGGGTGATCTCTGGAGGTCCCTTCCAACCCCTGCCACTCTGTGATTCTGTGAAAAGGAGAAACGGCTATTACTGTTAAACAGCTTCTTGAAGTTGATAAGGAATACTTTGATTTATAAGGAAAGCGTGGCCTAGGAGCTCTCCGAGAAGGCTTAGGGGTTGATTCATAAAGGTCAGTATTAGCAAGGATCATTAAAGCATTGAACTTAATGCTGTGCAGAGTGGGCCATTACCCCTCTGTTGAGCCACAGTAACTGTGACTGACAGAAAGCCAGGACTGGTTCAGCAAAGGCACTAAAAACAAAGGTCTTAAAGGAAAATGAAAGACCATGACAGCCAGAGAGAGGAGGTGGGCTGAGGACTGGCTGGCAAGGGAGAACATGAGGCTGAGAGCCAGGAGGAGCTGGCTGGAAAAGGGAGGTGAAGATTGAACACAGGAGGAACCTGAGAGCTAAGGGAGGCCGGGGCAGTATACAGGGGTATACAGCTGGCCAGGGAAGAAGAGGGTGGATCAGAGAAGCATGCAAGCTTTGCGGTGATTAAACAGGCAATAGCGCAAGTCCTGAAGGTATGGAAAAGATTTAAGACTGTGAGGAATGAGCAAAGGAATCCAGGTCTGCTACCACTCCCTTTCACAGCCGGAGCATCACCTTTCCTTTGCAGTCAGCAAACATCCATGATGCTGACTTGAAAGTGCCCTGTCACCCTCCGGCCTGACTAACGACTCAAGTCACCCTACCAGGCTTCGGATCAGCCCGCTAGTAGCGGCAGCTATTCCACCGGATCAGCCAGCAGAGGTCTGTGCCTAGGGAATCCAATCCTTTCCATGACTTGCGTTAGCATCTTTACGGTGCTCCACGTTAGTTTTTCTGTTTGTCCATCTAGAAAATCCCACCTCATAACATGTTTACAGCTGGAAAGTGCTATAACTACTCTGTTATCCATATAATCATGAAAATGCACAAAAGATAAAATAAACAATATTTTTCCTAGTAATTTGATGTTTTTCAAGATGCTCCACTTCTCAGCCTTAAAAGTCACTTGGATTTAGCAAGTTAATTACCAATTAATAAGCCAGTTATTTCCAGCTTCCAATGAACATCAATCCCACCTCTTCTGGGTATCTATCTCCAATGCACTGAGGAGCTCTATTTTTATTTCAGATTATTGATTACTGAGTAGATTATCCAGGGATCTAGAAGAATAGAGCGTGCACATCTTATAGCCCAGCTATATAGTGTTAGCTTACTACTGCTAACAACCAACCCTCCTGTGATTTACCGACCATATGAATCATTCAAGGAGGGAGTATAATGCCACAGATTAATTTGTTAATTTGTTCCACTTTCTGCGTGAGCAAGCAGAGATCTGCACAAAGAGCCTTTTCATCGCTGACAATACACAAGCTAGAGTACAGTCTGACCCATGGAAAGTGTTTCGAGTGTGTTTGCTGAGCTGAACCTGATAATAAACTTCAGAGCTGACTCATTTCAAGGTTTTAGGACAGAGCAGGAGGACCCGTGTTTCAGGATTACATGGCACTTTATATACCAACCCAGGCAGGATACAGCGCTAGAGCTGTAGCTTTCTGGAATGTCAGAATTACGGTGTACTTGCTCAGAATTCCAATTGGTAAGCGGCATGGGTAGCATAAGATGAAAGAGCTTGCACTGGAACTGCTTCTTGTTGTTCTGGACCATTAATGTCCCTCTGCAGTCCAAAGAGTAGACGTGCCAGCACATCTGAGTGCATCAATACAGAGAACAGAGAGGTCATTGTGTTGCTCTCCACAACATGTCCCCACACCCCCCCAAAAAAATGGGGAAGGGAATTGCTTGAGTTTCAGAGAAATTGAAGAGTGAAAGATGTGGATTTGTAAGGTTGGAGAAGGGTGGCTTGTTCCGTAAATTATGTAAGTGGAAGGAAGGATGGAAGGCATTTTTGAGAGCTGCCAAGAAAACAGAATAAGCTATGATAAACCCAAGGGCATCAATCTGGACCACATGAAGTCTGTAGAAATATCTGTGACCTACACAGTCAGGTCTAGTTCTGAATGAAAAGGATGAGAGGTTTTCATTAACTGGGTAGAGAAAAGGGCAGCATGGTTCTTATCAACACCAAGATAAGCAACAGATTCATTATGAGGACGATCCTTCATTGATGGTTTAATTCTTGTAAGGACCATTTATAGTAATGGATTCGGCTAGCGAAGGCTTGCCAATGAAAAATCATCACATCGAATCCAGACAGACAGCCTGGGCTGTAGGCTTGACATTAGGCCCTCTTGGCAGGGTTGCGGCTGCAGAATCATAGAATCACTTTGGTTGGAAAAGACCTTTAAGATCATTGAGTCCAACCTTTAACCTAACCCTGCCATCCCACCACTAAACCATGTCCCTAAGCAAAACTAAGCTCCTAAGAAGGAGCTGCTGCCGCAGGTCCCCCCACATGATGTCACTCTCAGGCAGTTTTGTCAGCCCTGATCTTTGCCAGCAGCAGAAGGGCTATGAACTATATGGGCAAGCCCACATATAGAGCATCACTTTGTTTATAAGTGGCTTGAGGGCAATTTTGTGGTCGCTTTTATTTTGGACTTTCTGGGCACAGCTTTTCACTGGCTCCTCTAGAGGCTACTTAAGACTTATTTCATGGATTTATTGTGTCTAGAAGCTTATTGTGTGGAGTTTTAAAAGCACGTACAATTCTATCTGTATTTTACAGTTGTCTTTTTAAAACAAAACCTGATAACTGTATAGTGAGGCTTGGGCAGCAGCACGTATTTTCCTGGTTTTTCTTCTTACAAATAACACAGTTTTTGTATAGAGAAGGCATTAGACCTCCTAGTCCATTCAAACGTAATGCTCCCAACCACACCACAGGCAGCCGGCGGAGAATCTACTCAAGTTATTAGGCTATTTGTAGACTTCACTGTATTCACTGCACAGCGTGGCCTATTTCTGCAATTACTATATATAAGAATAAGCATTACTTTAGTCAGGAGTTCCAGGACAAGGCTCTTCATGTGTAATAATGTGTTTCTGCATAATTTTATATAACTGGACAAGATCCAAAGTTCCACAGCAACGCACATTAAAAAGACTCAAAGACACGGCATCTTCATGGCTTGAAAAGAGAATATTGAACATCCTGCTTTGGTCAGTCTGTAGATAGTGGGAGGCAAGGTGACGATCTACCTGCTTAGTGCCAATAGGCTCCCCTGCCAAAGAACTGACAACCTGCTTTATGAATCATAGAATCACAGAATCGTTTAGGTTGGAAAAGACCTTTAAGATCATCAAGCCCAACTGTTAACCCAACCCTGCCATTCTATCACTAAACCCTGTCCCTAAGCACCTCATCTGCCCGGCTTTTAAATACCCCCAGGGATGGGGACTCAACCCCTTCCATGGGCAGCCCCTTCCAGTGCTTGACAACCCTTTTGGTGAAGAATTTTTTCCTAATGTCCAACCTAAGCCTCCCCTGGCACAACTTGGGGCTGTTACGTCTTGTCATACAACACTGATGTTTGAACAGCAAGTTTAAAAAAATCTGTACGTGGCTACTCATGTTGAGTCAGATAATGGCTCACAGGATGCCTGTTATTTATCTGACCTATTCTTCATACTACCTTTGCTTTACCTTCATGTTTTTACAGAGACTTCTCATAAATTACGTGCTCAATTGAAGTTTCACCTTAATTACTCACGAGAAGAAAATGAACAGTGAGCGGAATGCAGTGGTGGAAGCAGCAGCCAGTGGCAGCGTTACGGAATATGCGATGGCATGACTTACATAAACAGTTTATTCATCTTCATTAAAGTTATACTGAATCAGCACCAAGAGCATGTATGAGAAACTCTCTCAGATGAGTAGGTCTAACTCACAGCTCTTCTGTAGTCATCCTTATAGGCACGGCTATTTGCAGGATGAGAGTCCAAGAGCTGAAATATTTGCTAAGAACAGTGGTCCTGTTCTGCAAACCCTAATTAAATGTTGAATAGCTAGAGAAATAATTCCAACTCTATGAAGAATTCCTGGGATCCAACATTATATGCTACCATTTCAGAGAGGAACCCTGAAATCTAAAGTCCTTTCCATGACATTTTAATTGTCCCCGTTATCCAAAAACATATAGAATATCGTTACATGTTACATATCAGACTCTCTCGTAAGATCTCATCCTGCATGAAGTTCAGCTACTTAGAGCAGCTGGATTCTAAACCCAGAAGCCTCACAGCTCCATGTCAGTGGGCAGCCCTACTCTGTTTCAGGGCTCCGTCCATTTGCCTCCCGGTACTTCAGGTATCAATATATAGTTTCATAGAATTTTTAACCACTTTGCACCAATGTTTCCATTGATTGTTTAAAGTGAAAGAAGAAACAGTTCTCCTATAACAGCGTTAAGATCCATATTCACTAATTTTGTAGTATTGTCACCAAAGTTAATTTTGCTCCATTTCCAAGATCAGATTTAACAACTGCATTCTTCTGAGACTCCTTTTCAAATAATAACACTGCTTTTGGTAATAACAACTTATCACTCTGGTCATAATGCTCGTTACAGAATCCTAATGCAGCTTATAAGCCATCTTGTTTTGCAAAATGTTTTTGTGGTGTCAGGTAAAATGAGATACAGTATTACTTTTGTAGTAGACATGGAGACCTGTGTGAAGAAAAATGTACATTAATGCCTAGATACTGTTGCAGTATTGATTTATTTTAATCTTCGCACATAAACCAAGGAGTGTTACTCGTCTGTTGTGATTAAGCAACAGAACAACAGCATTCCTAGTCCGCCACATTACCAATAAAGTTATGGGATAGCTACTGTACTTTGATAATATGCATGCAATAAAAAAGAGTTACCATTCTACCAGCTGTCCCTACAAGAGCTACATTTTTCCTAGTAGCTGTGTATCATTACAGTGGAGTAAACTATTAGGTAATATATGATACAAAAACACTTGATGGAAGGTAAAAATATCTTCTTTGAGCAGCTGTTGGAGGAAACAACATTTTGCAGCAATCACTGCATGTTTAATAATGGGAAGATATTTTGAAAAGAGGATGTTGACCCTCTTTCTAGTGACTAAAATTTGAAATCCTCTGAGCAATGGCAGTAAAATAGCTTCCTGTTCACGTAACATGTTTGCACAACACAACTTTCCTGATAACGCTAACTAGTAAAGCGTATAACACCCAGAGGATGTGCATGTGTCTGGGAATTCCCATGGTCCTTCCGGTTTACCAGTAAAGGGTATTTGTAGGAATAAGGCAAAATAACATCTATGGGCTCATCACGCAAACCCTTATTCATACAGTTTACCACTCTTCACCCTGTTGACCTGTGAACTTTATACTTCAGACTTCCATATTTAAAGAGTCAGTGATGTAGCTAGTAGTAATCCAGCCTTCTGTCAACACTAGGCTCAGAAAATAAATCACACGCCATAACAAAAATGATTTTAAATTTGATTCTGTTTTGCGTACGTATGTAACCGTTCCAGGAGAGTTAGAGGCAAAAGGTGGGTCTGCTCTGCTTCTGGCTTTTCTTTGAACCCACAGAAGCCCCTAGGTCAGGCGGTGGTCTAGCTGCTCTTGCTGAAAGCAGAGCATTTTGAAGCACGCCGAGATGTACCAGCAACTTGCACTCACAGCATCCCCCCCCCTACAATTGTTTGTTTGCAGTAATTTGCTTGCTCATTCTTACAGGAAAAATTTGCATATGATTGGGATTATATGTAGGGACCTGGTCTTTGGATAGTTTTTCCCTTCTTCTGTGCTTCACTCACTGCTGTCAAGCGAGTATCTTCACCGCTCTGTGCCCCCGTCCTGCCTCGTGGTCGGTAAACTGGGAGCAGCTGTGTTCATCTACTGTCACAAACCACTCTTAGATCCATGTAGAAAAAGCAAACTATCTTTGCCACAAATGGCTTCCTTCATTATTTTAACCTGGTTATGGTCTGCTATGGACCATACTCAGTTTAAGGAGAAAAATAGGTAAATTGCGTATAAGGTATAACTTTGATACTACTCATGTAGCCAGACAGTTGAAGTTCTAAAAATAGTGGCCAGTGTACATCAGTTTTCCTATTTCCAGCTGATTTATTAAAAAAAATTCCAAATATGCAGTTTTGTACTAGGAAAATAGGTGCCAAACCCAAATATATTTATTTTAGATAATGTAATCTGAATAAAAACATTCAACTGTGATACATTTCCCCCAGGAATCAGCTATCTGCCAAGAAGCTTCAACATTCACATCGCTGGGAGTCACAGCTGGAGCCAAATTTCCTTGGATTTTTTTTGAAAATCATTAGCAATACAGATAGTTTTGCATGCCATCTCTCCCTGGGACAACACAATTCCCATTCTCACTAAGAGGCAGTCCCAGAGAAGTGTATGTTGTCCGTGTATCTGATGCTCTGAAAAGGACGATAGCTATAACCCAAAGAATTTTAGCGCGTGTGGTCTGCATTACTTATCAGCCTTCTTCTCAGAGGGTTATGAAACAAATGCTGGGGTCCAAAGCAAATAGTGTTCCAGCCACGAAGGATGCATGCCATGGATGTAGCCTGTTAAACAGCACCTGATCACATCTGCGGGAAGGAGCTGCAAGGGTTTTTTCATGCGTATTAACACACTGCACATCATGTTGCTGTTCTTGTTGCTGTGGAATGCCCTAAAGCCTTTGTTTAAAATTAAAAGCATGAAGAT
Source organism: Butorides virescens (assembly GCA_017310255.1). NCBI lineage: Eukaryota > Metazoa > Chordata > Aves > Pelecaniformes > Ardeidae > Butorides > Butorides virescens. The sequence continues at coordinate 130,315 of JADKXX010002161.1, read as the reverse complement.
ACTTATATTCCAATCACGGTAAGCTGCCAGTGCAGATAAGGCAGTGTGTTTCTTTGCAACTGATTTTTAAAGTTCTTCTCTTAATATGTTTGTAAATCAAGCCACGAGTCACGCCTTCCACGTCGCAGCTCGCTTCTCAGGCTTTTCCAGGTGAACACAATGCTGTACCGTGGTATTCTAGAACATTTCCGATTTCTGGAAGTATCTGTAATTTTGATTACTGGAAGGAAGTTCCTTATTGCTTATACTCGTGTTTGTTGCAAGTTTTTATCATTTAGAAATCCTCATGTGCAAATCTCACTTCCTTCCCTCTAGGGATCAGTGAAGTAGCTTTTTAATACCGGCCGAAGAGTTTTATTTGTCATGCAGCCATCCAGTCTACTTCAGAGTCAGTTAATTAGTATCATGGGGCAAACAGCGCTAGGTGTAATACAGAAAATTTGGTGGGATATAGAAAACAAAACAACTGACATCTCAAAAGCTGCAACGCCAGAAACAAAAGCTTCTGCAACAGAAAAGTTCAGGAGAGGGAGAGGAGAGATGTGCCGCAGGAGAAGGATGTCAGCTCTTGGGTCATCGGGGGGAAACAGGCACTGTGAGTGGAGACAGCAAACTTTCTCAGGCAATCTCTTGCTATTTTTTCTTTGTTCTTACTTATAACACGGACAGAATGAATTTAGAAATCTCATGAATCTCACTTCTAGTCATTATTTCAATGGCAAAATATAGAAGCAGACCAAATCCTGTCTATTCAGAAACACTCAGAAAGATTGTAAAATATTAAACAAAAGAATGGTAAGGTCTGGGGACAAAACCAAGAGCAGGCATTCAGTATGATTCTCATCTGTCATTGCTCAATGTGGTAAAGGGGAAAATAAGATGTGGAAGAAGATAACACTGGTTGGTAATATTTGATGTCCTTCCTGATGCCTCAACAAATTCATTCTGTAGCTGTCACATCTCATGCCTGAACTCCTCTGGGGTTGGAGACACCTTTGGCAGACTGCCCGACCTCTCTGGGGTTTGTGCGTATTGATTCGGGGACTCGGAGTTAGGCATACAGTCACTTACCAACGCCCTCCGGGCTGTGACGGCCTCGGAGTACAGACCATGCCATGAGAGATTCCGAGATACTCACCACCTGTAACAGTAGTTACTGTGTATAAATTCTCCTCCTAACAATGAACCTGATTGAATAAGGATTTCTTTGACTGATTCAGCCTTTTGTTCTGTCTATGAAATGCCAGGGACAATGTTTTTTTATGTTGACTTATTCAACCGATATTTTTTTTTCCTTCTTTTTTCACTTTGTTGATGTTCTAAACCCAAGTTGCCTGTTCAAGCTGTGACTGGCTGAACAAAAGCATGTGTTACGCTTCGTTTCTGATGATAAGAGTCTGAAAACGTCTATGTAACAAATCCTGAACAGTTTCATAATACACATTCTGCGCTGGTAAATTGAAATGCTCGAGTGTTCTTGCACATAAAACAGATGCGCACATGAACAAGGTAAATGGATTAATTTATATATAGTCATCTTGCTGATAATAAAAAGCATACGCATTATTTACCCTGCGCTTTTTAAAATCTGGTTGGCGTACGGGTAGCAGCACAAATGAGTATGTAGTTGTCTATATGCTGCATACGGTTAGTAGCGCTGTGGAGGTAATTGCCTGAACAGTCTGTGTTTAAACAGCTCCAGCTTCCCCAAGCCATAGCTCTTTGAAAAATGTAGGGTCTGGTCCAAAGTCTGGTAAATTTGGATACTCCAGCTGAGCATACATTTCATGAACGGTATAAAGTGAATTTGCCGTGCTACTTGTTCTGCTCTAAGGCTTTAAGAGAATGCCAAGATGAACAGGCAGGAGCAAACCCTGTATCTTGCAGGCAGACATATAATATGGTCCATGTCTGGTATCAATGATGCCACAGAAATCATAGAAGCCAAAGTTTTAATTGGTGAAATGGTCCCTTCCTTCTTCACCTGAAAGCCAGCGTGTTCTCTGATATTGAGTCTGGACCGGTTTTGACCAAGGCGATCTGATCAGGTTTTTGGCGCTTACCCAGGGTATCTCTTTGATAGCCAAAATATTATTCTGTCATTATCCTGAAGATTATCCCTGCCCCCTTGAATTACCCTAGTAATAACCCTTTTTCTTTCCCATTCCACTATTTACTGTTACAATGCTATTCCATTCCTAGAATTATTGGTAATCATCTTACTCCCCCTCTCAGTTAGTTGCTGACTCCATAAAAATGCCTAAAGTTAATTGGGCTGAAAGAGTATAAATAATTCAGGAAGGAGCTATCTTCAGGCTTTTAAACACACAAAAACTATCTACTTAACAATCATCCCTAAAGTATATTCTTTAGGAAACAGCTGCTCCAGTCTTCCCTGGTCATGACTTAAAATTAAAACAAAACAAAGTAAACCCATAAAACTGGAAACATGAGATGCCATTAACTCTCCTTCATTTATACTACAGAGTCCAGCCTTGCTCAATTTAATGCAAGCGTTTATTTCTCCAGAAAAATCATGATGGCCAAAAATAACAACTTGATAAATAATGATTAACAGTAAATAGAAAATGTTTATATTATGATAAGTATGTAGCCCTTAAAAAGTCATAACAAAAGTGAGTCATTGCCTTGAGTAACTAAACCAGACATAGAAGATGTCTCAGATGGAGGAGATGGTGCAGTGGAGAAGATGGAATAACAAACAGAAGATGCGGCCTCTTTTCAGACATATGCTAAGGGTGATTGCAATCGTGCTTCGCCATGAGCAGGACACTCTTACCTTAGCACACTAGGAGAAGCAAGGCTTGAGGAACCATACCTGACTTCTGAAAAGTTGTATTTTCTCCAGCAAGGACAAAAATGTCTTTCCAAACTAACAAGACATTGGTATAAATCAGTCCCTATGGTACTCGGTTCGCTGCAGATGCTGCAGAAGACGCAATGCCAAATTCAATCCCGGTATCGGAGCTGGCGCCATTACCTGCAGGATGCAACTGGGTGATCCTCTTTGACATGCTTGTGTGGCAGGTTTTAAGAAATACAATTTTACTAGATAACGCAGAGAATGGGGACATGAAACTCCTCAAACTCCATCTCCCTGAAGACACTGAAGGGAGTATGGTTTCATTCTGAATCAACTTGAAATGCATCCAAATGGATATTGAATGTTTTGATTCATGAATATTTCAATGTGGGTTTTTTTCTGAATGAAGCTGACAAAATATGGCATTTTGCCATTCTTGCCCTTATTTTTTTTCAGAACTCTTTGAAAAATGTTGATACTTCACTTGTGATGAAAATATAATACATGCTTTATTGATGGCATTCCCCATTCTGATTTTTGCATTGCTGGAGGAGTTGACATGGATCTACTGTTTTAATAAGACTGCAGCCAATGTATTTTAAGAGTTAAACATTCATTAGATACTTCTGTAATGGTCAGTGCTCTCAATGCGCTAACAAAATACTCTAAGTAAAATTGAAATTTTCACTCCAGACATATTTCAGTAAAATAAAAATATATTATTTACTCTCTCTCAAAGTCTGTGCAGTCTGAAAGTTAAGTGAAACTCCTCTCTGCCAAGTGAGCCTCAGAGTTGAAGGAACTGTGGATTTGCATTTGAGATTGAAGACTCTAACTGTAGCTATTTATTAGGAAGGATCCAGACACCACTGGAACGGCATTTTTCAGACCCTAATAATTACTTTGACGATCCTCAACAGTGATTTAAAGTGGCATAGGAACATGTCACAGCAGGATGAGAAGAAAATGTTCATTTTTCTGGTCTATGCCAAGGTTAGGGACCCTGTTGCCAGAGGTAAAAAAGTTTTCTTCTGATGATCCAAAAGGTATGTGTTTAGATAGTATTTGAGAACTCTCTTGGTTACGATGTCAAATCTGAAACAATAAAGGACTTACACTTATATTTACTTAAGCAGACAGAAAAAAAAAAAGAAAGAAAATAAGGTTGAAATATGCAAATTTACTTAATGCCATAATGACAAGAAAAAATTCAGAGAGACGAATCTCTTGTCATTTAAGAGTACTTGTAGTTTAGGAATAACGATAATCACAGGTATCAGTAGACTCAGTCTAGGGCTAAGAAGGTCAGGCCATAATGAGTACAATATAGAAAGTACTGAGTTGTGTGCTTTTGTAATTCTCACTTGGTTTTAGCCGTTAGCAGCGTGTCAGGAAAGCAAAAGCCCTTCTTCATACCCTCGGCTCTATTTCCCACTGCTCTTTCCTGACTTTTTCTCCATTACTGTTTGCAGCCATCTTTGACAAGTCTAACAGCTGTGACTGCTCATGGCCTTGCTCTTCTTTCTCAACCCCATTGGAAGAAGTTTATCTTAAAAAGAATGTATTTAAATCAAGGGAACTCCCACCTGCACAGATTGTGCCAAACTGGGGTACAAAGAAGTCGTGGTGGTAGAGGGAGAAGGACAACAGGTCCAACTAGACCTGATCCAGCTGGAGCCTTACTGAAGCCCACATAGTGCTTCCTGCAGTCCCCTGCTGCCTCCACCTTGGCCCCTCCTAGGGTGGCAGGGCACAGGCTGAGCATTTGGGGGTAGCACACTGAACGCTTCCAGGAGGAGTTGGCTGTGCATAGTTTGGGATTGCAGGTACCATGATACAGCAAAGGGATGAGTAACTATGCATTTATGACAATCTACCCACAATATACTTCACCTCTCCACATCTTTCTCAATGTTCCCGTTGTCTTTTTCCTGTTCCCGCACTTTTGCCACTGTCAGTTACCTTTCCTCTTGGCTGTAGGACATAACTGTGACCCTGGCAGTGTAACCATGTGCCAGATTTGGCCTAAGTCAAAGGTGCCGACAAACCTGAAGCAGGAAAATGAAAGTAGTTGTGGTTCCTGCCCATCCAAACAGACTGCAACCCTTCCTTATAGCTCTAAAGGGCTTATTCACCAGATTCTCAACTCTGTTGAAGCATTTCTTCGCCCAGGTCAGTGGCAGCATGCCCTGCCACTGCTGTAGCGCATGGTATTCCACAAGTCAGTTACAGAAGCTACCGAGCCAGCCACAACAGGTCAGTGCAGAGACCTGCCATGCTGGGGACCATGAGAGCCGTGATGCTTGAAACCTTGTCCTGTAGTTCATTTCACGCTTATCTGGCAGACCAGCATTTATATTACTTCACCTAGTAAAGCATAAACCCAGTGTTCAGCTCAAGAGAGTAAACCACAAATCACAGAATCACAGAATCATTTAGGTTGGAAAAGACCATCAAGCCCAACTGTTACCCTAACCCTGCCATCCCACCACTAAACCATGGCCCTAAGCACCTCCTCTGCCCGGCTTTTCAATCCCCCCAGGGATGGGGACTCAACCCCTCCCTGGGCAGCCCCTTCCAGTGCTTGACAGCCCTTTCAGTGAAGAAATTTTTCCTAATGTCCAACCTATACCTCTGCTGGCACAACTTGAGGCCATTTCCTCTCATCCTATCGCTTATTACTCGGAAGCAGATACCAACCCCGCCCCTGGCTCCCCCCTCCTCTCAGGCAGTTATGGGGGGCGATAAGGTCTCCCCTCAGCCTCCTCTTCTCCAGGCTGAACACCCCCAGCTCCCCCAGGCACTCCCCATCAGCCTTGGGCTCCAGACCCATCACCAGCTTTGTGGCTCTCCTCTGGAAAATGAGGAAGGTGTGGGCAGCGTCTGTGTTCAATTTGATAAGTGCCACCAAGCAGTCATGACGTAGGACGGTGGGACTGAGCTCAAAGTGTGTGGAGGTGGAGAAGGCAAGGAGAGACAGAGCCTGGAGCCCTGGGACGAGGTGTGGTGTCAGTGGGGTGCAGTACAGAGCTTCAGGGCCCTGGGCTGGGAGAGGCGGTAGGACAGGCAGGGCAGCACTGAGGAGCTGCGGCCCCAGCACTGGTTTGGAGGCAGAGCAGACATGGTGGAGTAAAGCTTAGGGGCTGGGAGGATGACGGGAACCAGGTGTGGTGAGAAGGCAGCTAGCAGGGCAGGGTTCCAGGGGCAAGGCAGGCACGAAGGAGCAAGACCCGAGGCGAGGGAGGACCATGAGAACCAACCTTGGGCATAATGAGGAGGCGCAGCTGGTGGCACCGCTTCAGCTGTGGGGCAGGCACAGGGGTGTGAGGTGTGGGGCTGAGGAGGGCCACCAGGATGGGCCAGAAACACAGCGAGTTCCTGGCAGGGCCACCGAGAAGGGGGTCCCTGGCAGCGCTCTGGAAGCATGGGCACTGGCAGAGGCTCGAGTCTGGGCAGGGCTGCCCAGCCCAGCAGATAAGCTGGGCTGGGAGAGGCGCAGGTGTGGGGACAAGGGCGCGGCGAAATCAGGAGCAGCACGGCTGAGAGGCTACGCAGTGTTGAAACGCCCAGGCTCTGTGCCTGGGCAACGATGGAGAGGAAGGAGAAAGAAAGCAAGCACATAGATCAAGTGGCAACACGCTCTGTCCCGTGATCCTCCGTGGGAACACTCGGCAAAAAATGGGGTGCTGTCTTAAGTGATTTGTGTCAAGTGGCAACAGCATTTCTGAGGGGCCAAAGACTGCCTTGAGTGCGCCATTGTACAAGGCAAGAGACCAGAGCCTGATGCTCTCTTTTTCTTCGTGGTAAAGTCGATTGAATGGTTTGCTGTTCTCCTTTTCCCCTTCTCCCGCTACTTAGCAGAAGAGTTATCTGCTCTACCATGGGACAAATCACATTTCTAAATTATTTTAAACTTCAGAAGTGGAATAGTTCATGGTATCGTTATTGTAGTTGTTAGTAGTAGTGTTACTATTTTGCTTTTTTCTCTAAAATGTGTCCTTTCCACAGGTTAAAAAAGAAACATGAACTATATACTCTCTGTAGCCAGCTAAAACGGAATATCTAAAATCCCCAAAGAAATGAAAGAGTTGACTCCTATGTAAGAAACTTGCTGAGTAATGCTACCCCTTGAAAAAAAAAAAATTTGCTCTAAGTCTTGCAAACCATTCTTTCAGACCACATCCTCTAGAAATAGAAGATCTTACTACTCCGTGTTGCATAATGTCTGGGGCAGTCATGCTTTTTATCATCAGCTTTATTGGCACTTAGTTAGTATACAAGTACTTTCCAGTTCTTTTTGCTTGTTATGTCTCTGCATGGTTATACTAAATGCTGCATCAGGAATCGCTATGAGTAGGACAGTCTCGCATTCCTTAGCACTGAGCAGTACTCTTCTTTGGAAAGAAGAGGTTTTCTTTGAAATTGAGCTTTTTTTCCCTGTGTGGTGCTAAGTATGCACGTACATATATATTTACACATACGTATATGCATGTGACGTGCATGTGTATACATATGTATGTAGCAATGCATATACATACTGCTATATATGACACAAAATACCGTATTTCTGAATGTTACTGGTCATACATCCTATATTTTAAATATAATATCTTAAACATGAAAGATTGTACAACCAACCTGCATTACAGACACATTTTAGCCCACTGTTAACAAGACAGAAATAAATACCCAAATATTTAATTTTGTGTCATAGAAAAGAAAACCCAATACAGGAGCATAATAGTGAAATCAAAAAGAAGGAACTGCTTTCTCCCTACCTTCCGTGTCTTAATTCTGCATTCCTTGAGAGCGCTAAATTCCCATCAAAGTTGATAAAGCGCAGTGAAGTGAAAGTTGCAGTTTTAAAAAAATCTATTCAGACAGATTTGTGGATGAACATTGACATGACTACAACAGTTATCTTTAGGACATTAGGATGGAGAGGTAAAAGTCTGTTTACCTCGGAAGCAGATCTTAGTGTAACAGTAAGTATCTGTATGCTTAGGTGATCTTCCAGGTCTTATTTCTTTTGCTGGTTAAACATTTCCGTGATTAAAGGTGTCCAGAAACACAGTGAGATGTGGAAGCTATGATAGTATGCTTTTGAGTACATAACCTCTAAACACCCTGAAGGTGAGTATGTAAAAATATTAAATTAATTCCTTAATGTTTATCAGAAACTGCAGTGAAATCTGCATTACTAGAATATTAAAACAGCAGCTAAAGCTGGGGTATGTTCAGCTGTGACAGTAAGAGAATACACTTTTCCATTTTAATGGAGTACCTTTTGAAGTCATATAACCTTGAGCCACTGTCTCTTCCACAAACGGAATATATTTGTGAGAAATGTTGTCTAATCTCTACATCAACCTATATTTGTTGATTTCAATCCCTTTGCCACAGGCTTTTCTCCACTGACCCAGAAGCTGTGCTTATTACGCACATTATTTTACGCCACTTCCTTTGATGTGTCTCTACAGTCAATCAAACGCTATTATCATTTCATGGGACATTCATCTTGCAAAACCATAAGAAAAGATCACACCTCTCACAACTACATTTGAGCAGAGTAAATACGCAAAATATATGTCCTGTCCTTACAGCAAGTGGTTTAGTGGTGGGATGGCAGGGTTAGGGTAACGGTTGGACTTGATGATCTTAAAGGGCTTTTCCAACCTAAATAATTCTATGATTCAAATATAAAGATATAGATGTTTATTGATATAAACAAATGCGCCATGGCTGTCAGCAGAACTGACAGATGAAGTTTGCAGGTGGCTTTGGCCAAGGCACTTAACTCTCTGCGAGCCAGTTTCCTTATCTAAGAATGACAGCCAGCATCACCTAGACCTCCACCTTCCTTTTATAGTGTTTCTCTGATGACAAAGAGGTATTGTTTTAGTATGACTTTGCTTTCTCCAAAATACCTTGAAATGTGAGAAAAAATACAAACACATAAGAACAAGCATAAACACACACAGTCTAGTAGTAGGGAGAGAATACTAAACACCCTTAGGTCTCATAGTTTCCTACCATACGCTACCACAAAGAAGTACTTTGTGGAAAATGGTCAGTAACCATTACAGTGCTGAACTACTTGAAGATAATTAGTTTGGGCTCAGAGGCAGGGAAAGCTCAAAAAGTTAAAATTTGGGGTTGATTCAAAATGTGCAATAAGCATTTAACTATAACTTCAAACCCTTTGAACCTACCAAGGTTTCAAAATTGTAATGGCGACTTCATGAAAAGTGATTATCCTCCCCAAAACATTTCTGGCTGCCATATTTGCTTACGCTTGCAATGGAAATAACATAAGCACAGTATTTCTCAAGGAATTTCAATGCTTTGGGTTTTGATGCTGGTCAGAAGTGGTAAGTCCCTAGTTTAGGAGGCTGTTTAACTCCTTTTTGCAGCATATGCAAATTTGGTATGAGATGGTACAGCTAAAACAATATCATGATGAACAAGCTTTTCACCTTTGGGAACTAGATTAAGATCTGGCTTGCAACTTGGGCAGAGGAAGAACACTTGTGATTAGCAAATAATCTAATACATAACTATTCAGTGCCCAGAACATGCAAAGAATAAGATAGAGAATACTAAATGAGAGAGCAGCTACCATGCACTCTGTTTGGCCAACAACACGACAAATACAGACGTTTTGCGGTCATGACCTCCTCATACTGAGACTGTAATTTTTCATAATTCTTCTCAGCTACTGAAAAATTTTTAAGTTACGTGGTTTAGTAATGATAGCATAAGATGTGTGTCTGTTTGCCTGATGATGCAAACCATAAGGAATGCCTGGTATTTATTCTTTTTGTTCATTTCTGAGCATTATTTCAGGTAGTGTTTGAAGCTATCTATGCTCTAGATGTTCTGGAGCCTGGCTTCTTATAGGACGTCTGTCTTTTTGCAGCATTTGGACGTTTGGCAAGTTCTTGCTAACACAAATGTTATTGATTCAGAGAACTCTCAACTCAGAGATCCACTCTGAAAAAGCCTCATCTTGTTGACTTTGAAGGCATAAATCTGTTTTCATGGGCTTTTTGCACAGGGTTTGTTTGTGGGAATTATACAGACTTCTCCTCAAGTGGTATCTATTCGGTATAAACATTAATCTGCATGTTCAGTCTGGACTTTGATAGCTCTGCTTATATAGTGTTTTAAAACCTAAGCCTGTGTTTATAATTAAACTGTGTATCCAGACTCGCTGAACACCAGTCTGTGCTCACACATGGGCTCCACATGAATTTGCTAGCACTGGGAGAAGACCACTGGTGTGCCTTCTACCCTGGCACGCAGGCCTATTAGTAGTGTGGGCAAGTTAAACACGGACATAGGGTCTGCTCAGCCCAAGTCTGCCGCTGTACATCCCATAATATCTTGCAACAATACCAGATGATAGCCAGGTTGCTAGTGTTCCATGACTTAATGTTTATGCTGGGTTGCATCAAAAAGGGCATCACCAGCAGAGATAAAGAAGTCATCATCCCACTCTACTCAGCGCTTGTCAGGCCACACCTGGAATAGTGGGTACAGTTCTGGTCCCTACTATATAAAAAAAAAAAGTGGACAGGCTGAAGGGGGTCCAGAGAAGGGCCACCAAGATGGTCCAAGGCCTGAGAAGCCTGTCATGTGAGGACAGGCTGAGAGAACCACGTTTGTTCAGCCTTGAGCAAAGGAGGCTCAGAGGGGATCTCATCACCACGTACCAGTACCTAAGGGGTAGCTACAAGGAAGATGGAGACTCCCTTTTTACAAGGAGTCACAGGGAGAGGACAAGGGGGAATGGACACAAATTGCTCTTGGGGAGAGTCCAATTAGACATGCAAGGGAAATTTTTCACAATGAGAACAGTGACCCATTGGAATAATCTCCCCAGGGGAGGGGTTGACTCCATGACATTGGACACTTTCAACACGCAGCTGGACAGGGTGCTGGGCCATCTTGTCTAGGCTGTGCTCTTGCCTAGACAGGTTGGACCAGATGATCCTTGAGGTCCCTTCCAAGCTAGGATTCCACGATTTATCAGAAATACAGGTTATCAAGCCTATCTTAAGCAATGTGGCTATCTGGAAGACATCAGGCTCTTAGCCTGCTCAGTCTTAGGACTCATGTGTCATTCAGCAGCATAAAGGTAGACTACATATGAAAAGAGTGTTAGAGGGTTGCTTCACGCACGTTTCCAACTAAATAAATAGAAAGAAGAGATCTTTCTATATAAAAACTTTGCAATGTTTTCAATAGATTTTGTTTCCAAATTTATTACTTCTAAGTACTCTGGAAGAACCAGAAATTCAGTATTTGATGTCTTCCTGTAGGGTCTTGGAACAGACCGCTGGTGTGGGAGGCCTCTGACAGAGGTCTGGGTACACAAGGAACCAGACATTAAGAGCAAAGTTCCTTTGAGTTTGGAAAGATTTCAGCCATATATTTGACTTTAAAAAAACCCATCTGTCTGTGTTCATTTCCAGCCTATTTATTTATTTTGAGACAGATGACTGTCATTAGCCTGTTGGTGGGGCTTGGCTTCCTGAGGCAGTGTCAGGCTCTCCACTGCTAGCTGTTGCTTTTTCAGGTTCTGAATGAGGAGCTTTAGGAGTTAGTTCCTCCACCACCATACAAATGCTATTTCTTACTTTACTTCTGCACATGAACATATGGCCCCACTACTCTGCAGCAATGAAATTGCAGTCTTGATTAATTTTCATTCATTTAATTTACATGTGTAAAGCCTTTGGTATTTTTCAAAAAGTGGGGAAAAATTTTCAAAAAAGTAACAATTCAAATAACAAGTAACAAAAAAAATAATCAAGAAATATCAAGACTCAGTAGCTTATAAAGACAGCAGAAGCTGTGCAGACTTCATCCAATGGTACAAGACTGCCTGTCTTCCCCTATTCTTATTACAGTATGGTGTTTTCAATGCACTCTAAGAAACCCATTTTTGGTTGTTTTTTTTTTTCTTAGCAGTAACCAGTGTGGTAGGTCAGAAGTAGACAGGATGAGAGAAAGAAAGAAATTGTGGTGATGCAAAACTCAGGTGCTAAGAAAAGTCTTGTTGTAGACTACATTGATGGAAAAATGTTGGTAAAAGTCAATGAAGGCTCCTCAGAACAGACACAAGCATAACAGGTCAGAAGGCAGCCCATTTTTTTCTGCACTAGAGTTTATTGGTCCACCTACCTAATCCCACGTCTGTATTTGGATGGCATGTTTTAGGAAGTTGAAAAAAAAAAAAAACCAAAACACCATCACTGATGTCAAAACACTCATTTTGCAAAACAGTTCCTACTAGAGCACTATCTCCTCGTTACTTACCCGGCTTCTGTTTGCAATAAGGCTGCAATAAATCAGCACATTCCTGGCATTAACTGGGTCTACCTACTCACAAGTGTGGTTGAGCTAAGAGTGGTTAGGAAAACTCAGTGAAGGTGGGTTTCTAAGAAAATAATAAGCTGAAGCATTGGCCCTATAGCTAGTAGAAGGAATCATAATGCTTTGTCAGGTTTCTTTTAACCAGACACTTACTGCATATATTAGTGGAAACACATTCTACCGTAGTAATTTGTTGGTCATTAAGTTTTTCCTTTTACCAGTGTGGGAAAAGAAACTCATATTCAGCTGGCTTCACTGCTGGTCCCTCAAGTCTGCCTATTTGATGCAAGGGAGTCATTAGAGTTACTGGGTTTTTTTTTAGACTGGAATTTTGTGTGCTAGAAAAAATTAATTAAATGTCTCATCTGTGGCTTAAAATCTATGCCAAGAAGATGACTGGAAAGTTTCTTAAATTAAAAGTCATATTCTACAGAAAGAAAATCCCTTGGTATCAAAAAATGTCTGGGGCTTGCTTTTTGGTAATTGTACGCTTGCAAGTTGCAGACTAGCCAACTCATTTTCAGAGTTTAAAATATTATTAGTTTTTAAATTTAGTATCTTTCATCACATGGCTCCGTTCTCAAGTGCTTTCTATTTCTCTGCTCCATGGATCTGGAAAAGATTGATATCAAAGTGGGAGGCTGTGGAAAAGGAAGAACATCTGACTCACACAGTTAGAAATCATGGCCAAACCACTCTGCAAGGAGGAGGTAGAATGGCCTGGGAAAATAGAAAACTAGCTATTGGAAACAAGAAATGCCACTGTGTTCAACAGGTCTACGTGAGGCTGTGTGTTTGGGTGACCGCTCCAAACAGGTACTCAGCTACACACATTTAAAATTAATGTGAGAAATTGAGACAAGTAATAACTGAGTTAATGAAACCAATTAAAACAACTGCAAACTTACTAGGGCCTCTCGTGTTTGAAAGAAAGTTTGGATATTTCTATATTAAAATTATGTGGACATCTAAGTATTAATATGACTGATCATTATGTAAATAAATCAGAAGTTTTCTTTTGACTAAAAAAAAATCCATTTTTATGCTCAGAAGTGATGCAACCCTAGTTGTTTAATTAAAGTTTGTACTTGTTTGTACAAGACAACTCTGTTTTGGAAAAGAAGAAACCCCTTTTTGATTTTTGGAACTGTTATCCATCTGACTGTTGAGTCAGCTATAATCTTTTTCTTATTACTAGATAGCTGATTTTTATTGCTTATTTGCCTTTATTATATGTATGGGAATTTGGTTTTTAACAAGTTGAGGTTTATACAGTGATGTCCTCTACTAAATATATCAGCAACTGAGATTTCAAAATACTTCCTCTGCACATGAAAAATGAAGTAATTGGGGCACTGTAACTGTGAGGATTGCGGCAGGACACAGGGGACCTCTCCAAATGCAATGAAGTGGAGCTGCCCAGTGGGACAGGAGCAGCACACAGATGCTGCCAAGTGCTGTGGCCACCTTCACCAGCAGTAGGACCTGGATATAGGGGCAGGCACTGGGACTTATTCCCTCCTTGAGAAGAAAAGTCAAATATCAGCAGGTGTGGGAAGAAGAATCATAGAATCGTTTAGGTTGGAAAAGACCTTTAAGATCGAGTCCAACCACTAAACCCTGTCCCTAAGCATCTCGTCTGCCCGGCTTTTAAATACCCCCAGGGGTGGGGACTCGACCCTTTCCCTGGGCAGCCCCTTCCAGTGCCTGACAGCCCTTGCAGGGAAGAAATTTTTCATAACGTCCAACCTAAACCTGCCCTGGTGCAACTTGAGGCCGTTTCCTCTTGTTCTATCACCCATTACCAGGGAAAAGAGACCTCATTAACCCCCAGCTGGGCTAAAGGGTATAGAAGCCTGAAAAGATTATTTTTTTTTTTATTTATTTTCATGCAGTGGACTAAATCACTCCATTTGTTTTGGTTTGATCAGCACTAAAGACAGAAAGGTTTTCTGTTGGAGCCATGACAAACATTGCTTGGGCTGGGTTACCTGTGTGCAATGGCAAACATGAACAATACAGCCATGGGAAAACACGGATCCAGAAGATGCGGTAAAGGGGAAGGAGCAGCAAAAACCACTCTAGCAGATGCTGGTGAGGCAAGGACTGCAACCATTAATAATAAATCCTATGAATAATTATTAAAACCCACTAATAACTAGCAGCAAGTCTAACAGAAACTACAGGAAAACCAGTCCTGTTAGCAAGCATAGCAATGCCTTGCAAAACACTGCAGTTCCAGGGAGAGAACTAAGAGCAATTTCTGCTCTCTGAACCCACGAGAGCCTTAGTCCCTGCTGTGGCACTGGGAGACACTGCAAGAAATACAGAAGTCCTCTGAAAAATGGAGTACAGTTAACTCAGAAGCTGCTGAAAAAAACTTTTGAGATCAATAACTTAGAAAGGGATGAAAGAGCAACCCAGACAGATTACTGTCTTACTGGGAAATGCCACACAGTGAGTATGAGGTGCAGGGTGGTGAAGCACTACAGATCTCTCCATGCAGCCAATCTAGATAACACTGGTCCAAGTAAGAAACCTTAGCGGTGGTGAATTTGGCAGAAGACACCCCAGAAACCCAGCCTTGAGCAGTAGCCTGATAGTTCAGAGATTTGTGTGTATGTGGAGACTGAAAACTGAGGCACACTGCAAAGCAAGGCAAACTAAACCAACTTTGCTCTATCTTTGAGACAGACCTTGGTCCCGCTAGCGGTTTGTGTTTCAGCTACAAGAGACAATATACCTGATGAAAAATTACTTGCAAATGGAACTGGGGTACCAGGTGGGAGAGGGATGCATCTTGCAAGGGGCAAACCCAGATGTTGAGTAACTTTTGGCACAGCTGGGCTTAGGTCATCCTGTGTGTTGTCAAGCCATGTGAAGTCTTCGCAGTTGCAAGAGGCACATGGATGAAGAAAAAGAGGGCTTTCCTTGTTTTGTCTTGTGATCAGGAGGTGATGAGAGCAGAGGCTGCCCCTTTGTGTGGCACTTCATTCTGTACTTCAGATACTAGGGAAGATCCACCAGTTAATGCTGTTTGTCACGTCCATGTATGTCTGCGGGCTGCCTCTGCGATGATGCACATTTCTAGCCTATGCACAGGAAGACAAGTAAGATGTTAACTGTCACTAAGCAACTGTGGTACCTAGTAAGACAGGCTTAAGACTGGGATGCATGGGCCTGGCTCCTGGGAACAGACTTGGAACATTTAATGGAAAAATCTTGTCCTTCTTCTGACCCTCAGTTGTTGATCATTAGCCAGTACGCTGCTGAAAACGGTGCTGAGCCAGCAGGGAGATGCCTGTAGCCCAAAGGAACTTGAGAAACAAAAGCCTTGGAGTGCAGTGTAGTGTAGAAGCTCTGGGGAAATATCTTGGGAAGCAGACGGCTCCCACAAACCCTCTGCAACTGGCAGACAATCTCCGGTGTCAAGACAGATTTTGTCCAAGGTCAGAGAACCTTGTGTTTTGTACATGCTGTTCAGCAGATGGTTGACTAGCTTTCTTTATTCTGAGGTTTCCTGGGGATGATAATCCCCAACACAGTGGCAGGACAGGGGATTGAAAGCACCCAAAAAGAGACAACATGTTCTTTGGGCTTTTCACCATTTGAATGGCTATATGGAAGGCAGCCCAACAAAATACCGGAGTTTATCCAGAAATATGATCAGAGGGTCTATTTGTCCTTTTGTCTTTTGTAGCAAATGCAGCTTCCAAATCTAATGTTTATTCAACGTCTTGGATTAATGAAACATTAGAAGGCTCCAGGAAGGCATGATATTTTATAACCCGCTTGATATGACACCAGCAAACAGCGAGGGTCCCAGAATTCAGAGTGGCTCGCTGCATGTTCTGGGCCCTGGCAGGTTCAGAGTCTCCTGTTTATGCTACGCAGAGTCCCAACAGCATTTTAGAAAATGCTCTGATCTCCCAGGCAGGTGATCCACCTTGGTGATCTCTACCAGCTACTTCATGGGCAGAGCTCTCGCAGAATGTGCAAACTGCCCAGGAGTCTCCACGTCAACTTGACTAAACGTCAAGTCAGGCACGAATAGACAAAACACATGAGCTAAAGCTTGAAGAATTGAAGTGCCTTTCATCAAGAATTAAGATAAGCCCTGTTTAGGTAAGGTAAGATTTTCATTGGAATCTCTGGTTCTATTAAGCAACAGAGGAAGTTTTTGGGATGGTTTCGATGACCACAAAACCGTTCGCTGATTTGCTAGGAACCAGAAAGCAGAGAGTACACTGCAGTGTAGAGACTTGGCGCTTGCACTTAGCAAGGCACAAAGCCAAATGTATAGCATCCTCAATTTTACTCTGTGGATGGGTGCTTCTGAATGGTCTTATTACTCTGGTGGGATTTTGGCTGCTACTCAGTGGCTGACATGGTTAGTTACTACTTTACTATGTGTGTGTAATGCAGTCAATATAAACTCACTGATAAAAAGCTTGCACATAGCTCTTTCAAGAGATGCACGTAATTTCTTTGCTATACGTAAAAGTTACTTAATTTCTTGGGTTTTTTCTTAGAATTCTATTGCTTTTCAATGTATTAAAGTTGTTGAATCGGCTGTGGAGTTCAGTGCTACACTGTGAACCTATTCCTTATTCCAACGAATACAGAACAGAATTGGCTTCTCTGATTGTATTTTCCTCAGAATAGTGCTCACAAACAGCATCAGTATGAAACTTTGGAATACTTTTGCTTAGGGCTGTTCACTTTTTTTCAGTATATTTCTTACAAACTGCTAGATGATGATTAGAGTCATAAAAACTTCTCCACCATTTCATGTGATAAGGAGGAAAGAAATACAGGTTTGAATAAAATATCCGTGTTGCAGAAATCCACATACAGAGGATTTTGACTTCATTTTAAGATTGTTGCCTATCTAATAGGGTTGCTTAAAGATTCTAGAGAGCTTAGGAAGGATTACGTCCTTTCCATGGCAAAACAGATTACAGAAAGTTGAAATCCTTTCCAAACCTTCAAAGGAAGAAACAGAAGGCAAACTCATTTCTGCCCCTTTCTGCCTCCCCCTTTGAGACACAGAATTATACCCATGCTGAAATACCAACTCCATCCCGTTGTTCTGATGTTTCACTATACAGAGATACAGGAATTTTACTATAATACCTACCTACACCTCATATGTAACATTTGACCAGCAGCTTTTTTAGTAATATACCGTGTAACTGAGCTTTAGTTATTAATACCAAGAGATAACTACAGGAGTGTTGATAAAGGAGGAGGGAAATGTTAGCTTTTTAATAAAGTCTTTGGCTAGTAGCATGGCTAGTCTCAAACAGTGATTCAGTCCTGAACTGAGAATTTGCTTTTGCAGATAATAAACTGAACGTTAATAAATTATTAGTTATGTGCTAGTAATCTACAGATAACTCCAGACTGCCCAACTATTTCCCAAACAACTGAAGCTCTTCTGCATCTTTTTCTTCTGTCCTGTTGTTACACAAGGAATTTTGCACACGCTCCAAATGTGGCTCATCTACTTGACGTGTGGCAATTTCTGGAATTTCCATATGTGCTCAGAGCAACTCATCATGTAATGCATGATGGTATGGGAAAAAAGCAGAGCTTGGAAAAAGATCTTTTGAAATCAGGTATAGTCATCACATTTGTGGCTATGGATTGACATCAACAGCAGCTCTATCATGAGGCACAAGAATCCTTCATTAGCTCTTCTATCATTGTTGTTATTATGATGATGATGTTTGGAATGGAGAGCTAAAAATTCAAAACTCACTACTAAATCTCTTAAGTCCAACAGTCATTAAGCTATTTCACCGCAAGAGAAGAGAATCCCAAATATTTGTTAAAAGCACTGCTAGCACAACAAGAAATTTTTTCTGAAATAGGAGGAAACAATCATCAATTCCCCTAGCTTTCTTACATCTGTTTTTTTTACTCTAATCTCTCTTACGGTAGCTCTGTCAAATCCTCTCCACGCTCTATTCAATTATTTTCTCTTTATATTTTACTTTTAATAGCCTTGCATAAATACAAGGAAAAGAATCATACAGATGGAAGAAAGAGAACCAGGATCAGGCAAAAAAGCATGTAAAGACTTAACTAGAATTGGATTGATATTAACTGCTAAATGAATGTGAATTATCCAGGGTGAATACATGATACTATACAAAAGCCCGCCAGCAATCAGCTCGCTATTTCAAATGAAGATGCTGTCACTTTGGCAAAGTTTGTTAAGCATATAAATACTTATAAAAGTAAATACAGTGACATGAATCCTGGAAATAAGTGAAATAAACACAGAGATTTGCTGAACACAGGATTCTAATAGTGCTCTAATACCAGAAGGCATAGTGTCCCCACTGACACAGCATCACTGGTTATTGTTATAGTTCTGGGTTTCAAGACTCTTCAAAACCCCCATCAGTGCTCACTAAAGCCGAGTAAGATTGACAGCTGAAGGAATTGTTCTGGTTTGTGAGTTTTAGGCAACAATTTAGTATTGTCTCAAAATAAAGAAAATAAATTAAATACGAAATTAGCACAAGGATAAGACATGGTCAAAAGACTGAAGGTCTGTTACTTGTAATTCAGCTTGGTTAGTGGAATAATGATCCTGCTGGTGGGGTCTGACACTCAGGCTGTATCTGCTATTGGCTGAGATGGGCATGTAGAGAAAACATGCCTTGTATTTTTTATTATAAAGACTGGAGATTTAGTATGACATTGAGATATCTGTGCATTTCCCTCACTGTAGTTCTACAAACCCAAGCAGAGAAGGCAAGCTCCAAATTAGTTTGTAGCTGCTTGGAAAAGCAGAGTCATATCTGGCATGACACGTTAACCAGAGTGTAGAAAGAAAAGCATTGAAGACAGGGAAACACAGTCCTAGTAAACATAAACCCCATTTCAAGTAACTAAGACAACCGACGGGAAAAAAAAACCAAACACTATTAAAAACTAGGAAAGCATAAAGAAAGCGACACTACCATAAACTCAATGGAGCAACAATTTGTTTTTTAAAACTAAAAACCATGTAATTTCTGCTCAGGCTGAGTTTGATCCATTTTGAGCTACCATATATAAACCTGAGGAATTCAAGACATTTATTTAATCAGATGAAAGCAGAGAAGAACTTCATTTAAGAGTGAATTTTTACTTAATAGTGACATTTTGATTACTAATAGTGATTTGTGTGTGTTTTTCTCATACCAAAAGCAAAGAACAAAAAAGTATGGAATGATGTATCTTTAGGAAGTAACTTTTATGTTTTGCCCTCTTCAAAGTTCTTAATCCTTCAGAATAAAAAAAATTCTCATCTCCAACTAATTTAGAGTCAAGATATGGGAAAACTGACAAGATACGATCAATGTGTACTTATAAATAAATACACATATACATATATATGTGCCACAGACTGTCTGTTTGAATGGAATAAAATAAAAGGACATCATCTTTTGCCCACAGGTATTACTTCTATGATATGGTTTTTGCCTGACTATAAGTAGGATTTGAACTCCATCTACACTACCTAGAATTAAAAAAAAAAAAAGAAAAACAAATTAAGGGGAAAGACCATAGAATCATAGAATCGTTTAGGTTGGAAAAGACCTTTAAGATCATCGAGTCCAACCATTACCCTAACCCTGCCATCCCACCACTAAACCCTGTCCCTAAGCATCTCGTCTGCCCAGCTTTTCAATCCCCCCAGGGATGGGGACTCAACCCCTTCCCTGGGCAGCCCCTTCCAGTGCTTGACAACCCTTTTGGGGAAGAAATTTTTCCTAATGTCCAACCTAAACCTCTGCTGGCACAACTTGAGGCCATTTCCTCTTGTTCTAGATAACAATCTTTCCTTCCTAATTTTGAGAGGTCTAAGCACTGCCCACTTGATGGACATTTCTGCCACTTCTATTACACAACTAAAAGAACTAAAGAAAAACAGGATATCCCAAATAAATTACTGCTGCTTTTAAGATGGAGCAAACTAGAGTGCAGGGTTAGCTGTGGTCTTTCACTCCTATGAAAGCCTGACAAACTGAGAAATGTTGAGTCCCAGGGACCAGGACATCCTTAGAACCACACCTGAGGGACGAAGTTCATGCTTGGGAACTAAAACCACTAAGACCTTTCTTGGCAGTTTAGTAATCTCCAGCCTTGAAATGGATTGTGTTGCAGATGTTCCCCAGATGTGAAGCCCTGAAAGCCAGGGCTGCAGAGCAGCAAGCCAAATGAGTTAGAAAGGAAGCAGACAAGTCCCTGTAACAAGATACTGCAGGGTATCAGAAGCCCTTTAAAACATTCTTTGCCAATTATTCATTTAAACAAATAGCAGTTTTCTAGTGAAAACCTGTTTAATAGGAAATTGGTGAGCATTCCTACATGTCACCTTTTTACTTGGAAGAAAAAAAATCCACTGGGCTATTCAAAATAAGATCTAGGAGGCCCAACTAAAAGTAAAAAGCTAAACCAATGAAAACCTAGTCAGATGAAGGGAAAGGAATGGAAATCTCACATTCCATGTCCTACTCCAATGTTATGAAACCAAAATCATCCATTTTTTAGACTCGATCTTTAATATGTCATTTTTAACAGACGCACTAAGAGCTGCAACATCTATTGACTTTAAAGAAATTATGCAAGGAATAAACTTTTAACATTGGTTTGTGCTCTGTTTTAAGAAAAAATGCAAATTCTCCCAGTTCTAGATCATTTTTCAAAGTACCATATCCCATCCTTAAACTCTGTGCTGCCGGATAGACAAAACATCCTATGTGGATAGCATTCTAATAACATAACATTTGTTTTGGAAAAGAAGCAGCATGCGATTAGTGTAAAAGCAGCTCTTCTTTCTGGAAAGGATGTGCATGACCTGATGGCCTACAGATGTGCACTGAAAACTGCCTTTGGTCTCCTTCCTAGAGTACCAGATGGTCTCGCATCATGAGGTTCCTCTCACACATGAGTATTGCTGTCTGTATGCTTAGTCACTATAGCTATAAATAGCCTAAGTCCTACTAATTTTTTATTTATTTTTTTATCAACAGCATTCATCAGCCCCTTTCACACAAAAATCCCTCTCCAGGGAATAGCAACAGCTTGAACACATGGCTGATTGAAACTGTATTTGCTAAAATTTACAATGTAAGTATAAAGTAGTTTCCTAAAATAAATTTAAATTTAAAAAAAACAAAAAAAAAAAAACCAAAAACTTGGAATTGCTGCCCTGAGCTACCACAAAGAAGTTTTGCTTTTAGTGGTTGGTGTGGGAGGAGATGGTAGGAAGGAGCTGGCAACGATTACTGGTCAAAGTTTCATCCCTTTGTATAGTCTGTCTTCTTCTGGGGCTTGCCACATGTATTCTTTATTGCAAAAAAATCTGTTAGCAATGATTACTCAGGTTCTGCAGAAGAGAGCACCCTGGTCTTGATGTCAGCTTCCCAAGGTTTCTGCTGGGAATGGCTCAACACAGCAGAAAGCAGTCTCTTCTAACCCTGTGCTTTCTTCGTTATTCTCAGCATGTCACCGATGATATCACGCTTCCGTTACATTGTGCTTTTACCAGAAAGCCGTGAAGGAACTCAACAGACTGTGAACTGGCCTGGTCTAGAACTCATTGAAGAAATAATTGGAAAAAGACTAACATTAACTTCAGAGGATTTCAAACCTAAAAGACTTTTCACTCTGAAGCGCATGACTCCTTCCTTTCTTTTCTGAGGACTGGTGAATTTGAGAGGGACCCAAACCCAAATTCCAGTCCCAAATTCTCCACATATTTTGAGGAAGTACTCACTGGGGTCTGAATTGTGCAGCTGACCCCACAGTAATGGATGATTCGAGCTTTCAGTTACAAGCACCTGAAGGGTGTAGGTGGTTTGTACTTTTTTTAAAAAATTAACCTACTTGATTCCCATGTATGTAATGGCCTCCCCCTGCCGTGCACCATGGTGGAGCAGGGAGAGTTCACCTATAAACTATGAAATTTAATCAATGGTTTGCCTGCAGTTAAAAGC
Source organism: Butorides virescens (assembly GCA_017310255.1). Taxonomy (NCBI): domain Eukaryota; kingdom Metazoa; phylum Chordata; class Aves; order Pelecaniformes; family Ardeidae; genus Butorides; species Butorides virescens. The sequence goes on along the minus strand of JADKXX010002161.1, from coordinate 108,109 downwards.
AGTTGCAGGTTTGGTTGCCTAAACCAAGTTTTCATTATAGAACTAAACATTATTGGGGTTTCAATTTACCTAAATGAAGCCCCCAGTTTTCAGCAAATTTAGACATCTCTTCTTTCCTTCTTTTTTGAATAAGAAAAAATATTTTCCTGAGCAGATAACATAACAAAATACCTGAATACACTTTGCTAATGTTTAAACATCAGTTTGAATTTTCAGTATTTTGATTTTTTTTTTTTTTGCTACAAATGAAATAATGAGATACTAGTTAAATGATCTTCAGTGTGCCAGAGAAATAATTCTGTTTTCAGAAGAGAGTTCCTCTCAAATCCATTTTAATTTCACATGCATTTCAAGAAGCAGCTCCTCCCCGCAGGCGTCGCAGACTTGACTCACACGGGGTGATGATGAGCGGAAAGCACTCTGTGTGCTCACAGATGTTTTCTGTGACACGTGTTGGAGCTAGTATGAAATGCCTTATAAGGTATTGCCCTGGTTTGGCCTGCAGCAGCTAATTCTGAGATTTTTGTGCATGATTTGTAAGAAATAAAAAAAGTTAAGTAATCCAAAACCTGCAGATGTGCAATGAGGAGAAGCCTTACAGGGATTAAGTGATGTGGGGTTTTAAACACATACTACATGGTAATAGCTAGCAGTGGTCCCCAGTGACATGGCTCAGCCTGCTTCATTAGGAGAGGTTCTTGAGTCTTTACCTTTTCAATTAATTAAAATAATACAGATTTTAGAGAATAAACAGAGTGAACTCAGTCACAGGTTCCCAAGAAGGATAAAGCTTTATTCCACTTCCTGCTCTATATTCTAGTCAAAGAGTAAAACTGCACGATGTAAGGATGGCCTTCAAACTGGGGGAACAACCAGATCTTATACATGTGTATTAGTAACTATGGATACAATACATAAGGTAGAATAACTACTTTCACAGAGCCTGTACCTGCTAGTGTACTCTATACCAATCACACCGCTTTAGGATACTTTTGTTATAATCCTATATATGTATATTTTTCAGTTCTTCTGAAGCACAGCTTCATTCAGGTCTAAGGTGTGAAATATATTGAAAGATCATGGTAAGGTTTCATTGGAAATAACTGGTGGATAGCTAAAAATGTCTTTATCTATACTATCTGATACTTTTAGGTTCATCTGTTCCTACACTATCCCTCTTTATATATAATTTCTACATTATTATTTGCTTTACCACAGGTATCCCAGCAAACACTAAGACCTCAGCATGGTACCTTCATACTGGTAGTAAGAAGATGCCTCCATTGCAAAGAGCTGAATAGTGAGAGGGTGTGGAGAAAGGAGATACTATTCCCACAGCAATATATAGGAAAATGAGATGCAAGAAGATGGGAGCCTCGATTTTTGGACTTGGATATAGTTTATTTGGGGCACAGAAATATGTCAGAGTCCACAAATCCCCTTCAATGCTTAATCACTTTTCCATACTTTATACTGCAAATTTATACTCTGAATAATCTTGCCCTTTTGCTGGATTAGGCTAGTTCAGTTGAACTCCTGTTTGTCTAGTCTCTGTGTTCTAGGATCATTCCCTCTGTCCCCCAGTCTCTCTTCTCCATTCCATTCAGTGTTGTTTCTTCTCCCTTACTGTCTCCCCTTTTTTGGTAGATTCCCTTCCCAGTGGAATTTCATCCCTGCTCCTGAGCATTCACAAGCTGCCTTGCTGTTCCCTCTCCTGGGTGCTTTATTCATCCTTCCTGCCCAAGCTCTCTCTACCTTACCTGCTCAGACAGTAACTTCTTCTGGACAGATAGTATTTTATTTCCAATTTGTAGAGTAGCTATAGAACAATAAGATCCCTATATTAACTATTCTACAAATACACACAAATAGTGAAGAGCTGAAATACAAGTACTGAGTTGAATAGGTGCAGGCATAACAGTCTTTGATTTCTCCCACATTTTTTATTTTTTTACCTGCCCAATTTCCCTCTTAATGGGAACCTTTGTTCACAAAGCAGCTTCTAAAAGGACATGATTACAGCAGAACCAAGCCTAAGTACTAGAAAAGCTTGTGCTTCAAATACTTTCAAATTTAATACCGCAGTCCAAATATCTCGTGCCTTTTTTTCAGTTGCCCACAACACTACTGGTTAAGAACATTGCCCAGCCAACTTCCATCAAAGTATTTGCTTGTGTATAAATCCAATGGGAAGCATTTCTTTTTTAAACTATATATTCAAGAAAAACCACAATAAATTCTTCTACCCTAGTTCCGTTGTCAGCAGAACTTCCTATAATGTTCACTGATTTCCTTCAGGGATACTGGCAGCCAGAGTGTGGGAAAAGTGAAATGTCTGTGGACCATGTGGTGTTCAGGGTCAGTTTTGAATGTAGTTGCACATGGCTATCATTTACAGAGGAAACAGCTAATAAACCTCTACATGCTAATAGGCACACCCACTAGTAAATGGGAGAGTCCCTGACTGGGAATTTGAAAAGCAGGAAATTACCCTTCATATGATAGCACTTCAACGTGAGGAAAAAAAAATATCTGACTGCTTTAACAAGTCAGCACTTTACCATTGACAGTCAGGTTTTTATAGTGCCATGCTACTCCCTGTCCTCTGGTATTGGCTTCACTAGAAATGAAAACTATATCTTCATCATGAAAACTGTATCATCACCAACTATTCCTTTTCTTTGAGGAAAGGAGATAACGAGATTGTTATTACAGCATCTGAAGCTGAAAGTCACTGAGGTCAAGGATGCAAATGAGCCCAAAGGACCCAGTGGGGTCAGTCTTAACACCTCCTAACTTAAATCATTTCCTTGCTCGTCATCCAGAAAAACTGAAAGCCCCTATACCAGTTCCACTTTTGATCAGTGACTTCATACCAGCATCAGAGCTGATCTTTACAGAAGAGGCACATAACTTAAGAGCAATAGTTTGGCTCCTTGTGATAGAGGATCCAACCGTGTGCTCCTCCGTTGTTTCAAACGTGATTTTCTTCTCAGCTGCTTCCTCATTTCCTCAGGTGCAGCAGAATACCTAGGTTGCCCAATAGGTTCCTCTGATCTAATGTTATTTTATGGGAGTTTGTATAAGAAAAGGCAACAGCTTCTAATCTTTCAGGCTGACCGATGCAGGCCCTTTCTTTATAGGCAGAAGTGTTAGTCACTGCTTCCCTAGCTAGTTTATAGTAATGCCAGACTTTGGAAGTCCACTGTAAAGGCTCCTAAACCCTCTCCCATGCAGGAACATCTGCTGACCACACTCATGAACTTTATCCACCACCAAAAAGCTACCAGTGCCTCCAGGGCAGTGAAACACAAGCACTGTGTGATAGCAAACCACGTGTGTAACCAACAGCAGAACTATTTTCTTTCTTTAAGTTTCCCAGAAACAAAATGGTCCACAGACATTTCATTTTTTCTCAAGCACAATGCCCAGTATCCCTGAAGAACATCAGTGTATGTTACGAGTTTCTGCATATTCTCCAGGAGAGGCACGTTGTACCTTCTGTTAAACAAGTCCTGCAGCTAGATAAAGAAAGGCTGCCCATTTGCCCGGGGAAGGAGAGCATTTCATCCTGACAGCAACGGAACATGCTCAGACTGGAAAAGCTCCTCGGGTACAGCCTGAGGCAGCCACTAGGTGAGGGACTGTATAGACTGGGAGACTCCTGTGAGAAGAAGGGGATCCACCATGGGTGATGGATAGAAGGTGGTTTTGACTGCAATAACAAGTGAGGTAGGAGGGGACCTGTACAGTTGGTCCCGCAGACCCAATACCTACAGGGTGATTCAGTGCTTTTACTGCAGACAAGTTCTAGCCCAGCCCTGGGACCAGAAAGCCCAACAGTAGTTGGAAGACACGGAGCATTCAGGGGCAAATCTCGCGCTTGAGCTCCATCTGAAAGGAGTCCAGTCTGTGTGCTCTGAGATTGCCAGACAATATGAACCACAGCACAATAAATAAATACTGGCTCAGTATTTGCTATTTCTGTAACCATAAGAATGCACCATGGTTTACGGAAAGATAACACTACAGTCTGTAACAGTCAAAGTAAGTGGATTTGTCAGTCACCTGGAGAACAGTCATCCTGTCCTTCCCTTAACGAAGCAGTACCCCAGTAATTCCGAGCTGCTGCACATGTAACTATATTCAAGATCTATTTCACTGCATTACTAAACTCACGACCATGGAGAATGTAGTTTTGGTATTAATAATAAATTCCTGACCTTTTTTTGTGCAGTTAGCCTCTCGCCATTCTTCTGTGATGTGATGATATGAGGAGGAAATGAGAAATGGAAAATCTGGCACTGAAAGGCAAGCCCCGAATGGAGAGGGAGATCATTGAAGGCGGGTAAGACAAGGACGCAGTGTCAAAAAAATCACATCTGTGGATTCATACCTGAGGTTAAGAGGGTTTTCAGCTTATGTTCTTTTGAAAAATACAAGATGTGAACTGACTTGTTTAATCAGAAGAATGCAACTGCATTTTATAAAAATTCTGAAACCAGTATATGTTTAATTGATTCTATTTTTACAGCGAAGCAACTTTGCCTGCTTTACTGTGACTTTCTTTTAGATCTTAATCACTTTTGAAGAAACAAGAAGCAAACTATATTGCAGTTTAAAAGCTTTTGTCATCAGTAATAGATGCACCTAGAAACCTGTATGTAAACACCATATATTTTTAAGACACCATTATTAATTCTGTTCAAGATCTGAGAGGTGCTGATGTGTTCCAGTTCTCCAAAACCACTCCTGCCTATGGCTGTAGACAGATTAGTTCACTCACCAATTCTAAAACAAATTCTAATACCCTCTAAATCCCCATATAAAAAAAAAAAAAATGCAGTTTGCTTACAACTGGAGTGCTAATACCCAACTTTAAGTCTCCTGTTAACACTGTGTCAGCACTTGATATACAATCATTACAAGTTTTATCTTTTAGTAGGTCTATTCAAAGCAGAGCTCAAATCCTCTCTCACGAGGTCTCTGGTAATGAACAGCAGCTTGTCATTAATGTGGACAAAGTGACACGAGAATGTACCAAGGGGCGTTAGGAGAATTTGAAGCTAACTGTTCTTCTAAACTTCGTGGAAGTATCAAGCTGTCTGGTACCTGGATGCTGCCAGATGTCACCTACCATTCCTGAAGGATGCAATATAACAAGTGCATTCACCCATGGCAAGGCATTTTAGGTAAAATTAGGTTTATTAGGCACTTAAATAATTTAGGTAATATTACAAAAGAGACAAAAATAACTTATTTCCTTTAAACATGTATATAGAGAGAGAATGGTGTCTTGATGATTGTATGGCATCTCGTACACGATTCAGCAAAACACCACAAAAATATTGAAAGGATACCTAAATAAATACCTAAGCTAAAGTTCTTCAATTTTCCCAAAGGATAAAAAAAACATTTCCCATTAAATTCATGAGTATGGATTTTCCATATCCCACATATAGCTTTGACCTGTAAATATTTTTTAAGGGTCCCTATAGGGATGACTTGTGAGATCCCCTGCTCAGTGGTTTCTGCAATATATTTGCTTAATTTACTTGTTCTTGAGCAAAGAGTCAATAATAAATAGTACTATAAGCAAAAGTAGATGATCAGCTACTTCTGTTAATCCTCTTACTGGGGTGATAGTGCCACAGATGTAAGTAACCAGAATTAGTAAAGCATGTTTCTGGTAAAGCACAAGACAGTGGTATCCAGCTCCTGCTTTTAGATATTTGTGAAAAAAACCCAAACAAAACCAAAAAAAAAATCCCCCACTAACCAGGAAGATGTACTTCTGAGAGAGAGAAAAATTAAATAGCCATGCCTATTAAAAAAAAAAGGAAATGCACCAAGTTTCTATTTCATAAGAAGGGTTACATATTTTTCACAAGACCATCCTTCAGCAGTTAAAAAAATCTCTTCCTTTAACAAAACCTTGTAACATGGGCTTGACAAACGCATAATGAGTTGTCTAGATAAAATTATTTTTCTGAAAAATTAAAGAACATCCAGTTTATTTTTCTGACCAGTTAACCCTTCTGTCAGAACATTATGCTGCAGATGTGTAGCTTTGTGACCTCAGACTCCTGTGTTTAATTCTTATTTTGTGCTGCTGTTTAATCATCTCAACAAATATGGGAAGAGCTTGCTGATAATATATCAATAGGTTGGGGGTTTTTTATTTGTTTTTCCCTTTTTTATTGCACTGTGGCTACAAGAAGAAAGAAGAAATTAATTAGATCTGTTTCTGCTTACTCTAATGAAGCACACTTCATCTTCACAGAGAGATACTAGTGTGGATAACAGTTAAAGTTATGATAAACTATTTTGGCAGAAATCAAGCCATTGAAAGCGTTCTTTGTGAACAGGGCGTGTTATGACACACTCACTCTAGACATCTGCAAAAGCAGAGTTACACAAAGAATTAACTTGAATGAAACTTGACCATGCCAAGAAGAATGGCATTTATTATGTCAATACATACATCAGTCATCAGGATAGGAACCTGATATAGAAAACGGCTTCAAATAGAACTGGACTGTATAATCCCTTGAAAAATAAACTGGTATGAGCTCATCTGTATGGGTAAAGTAAACCCATTAGAGGTCAAGGAGTGTTCACCAGCAGCAGTTATGCAAAGGGAACAAATTGTACCCACCTAGGAGTAGGCACAGAAGGACAGACTGTCTGGGACACTTCCCAAACATAGGTGAAAAGGGAGTGGAGGGAAGGTGGCAAAGCATAACCAGGCCTTAACATCTCTCTTTGGGTTGGGGGAAAGAAGAGATTCCTAATAACTTGTCCTTCCTCTTTGGTTGGTGGGATGCAGAATTCTGTCTGTTTTACTCATTATTGTTCTGCAGAGGAAACAGCCCAGACCAGTCCTGGAGGTTTTAAATTTGCAGCTTAAAGAAGTATCTGAGCAATAGTGTCTGCCTCAAAGACATTTTGTCTTTGTGAATAATCTCAAGCGTTATAAAACCCATCATAATATTTACATACAGTGTTCTGCTTTGCAGTGATGTTGAAAATTTGCATCTTATTGCTGATCTTAAGGTTGCCTGGCTTCAATTTCCAAGCACTAGCTGGCATTAGGAGTGCCTCTGTAGACTTAAGAGAGCCACTTCTTCTGCAGGCAGTTTCTTTTAGGCTAGCAGCAGTTGTTTCTTGGTCTTCACATCAAGAAGTAAACAAGTAGAATTAATTATTGAACTAAGGAAGGTGTGTTTTTCTAGTCTAAAATTATTCTATTATTACACTAATTATTTCTGTTATTACACTAAAAAGAAACAGTTAAACTCTCCACCTATTGCATATTGTTTCTAAAAGTGACACTGGACAGTGACTAAAACAAAAAGGGATTGTTGAGTAATTAGAGAAAGTGAAACAATTGGAAAAGATCATAATTTTTCTGATTTTATGAGTCAAAGCAGTTAACATGTCTAGCCAGGAAAGAGACTGAAGGTATTACAAAATGTACCACTTTGTTCTTTTTCCTTTTGCTCTTCAGCTGGAAGGAAGGACTACAATTATTTCTCTTGCAATCACTGGCATTAATTGTACCTCTAGTGCAGTACAACAACACTTTAAATGTAAGTTGGTGCTACCATGGTCTGATCTATGGTGAGTCAAGTCTGGGAGCTAAGCTAGGAGAAAACTATTATATTGTACAATCAGTTTTCTGGCTGTTTAGCACTGATGTGATAGAAACGAAAAAACCCTAGCGTATTAGGAAAATTCAGAACTTCAGAAGAAACCTAGGCCAGAATGACTGTTTTACAGCCCCAAGCATGAAGAAGATTCCAAGACTAGTTTCTCACTGATTCAGTCAAGTTTGAACAGTTTTGGTGCGGTAAATAGGGTCTTTGGGGTGCACTAGCAGTTGTCAGGGGAGTAATACAGGTTAACAGAGCTTCACAAGGCTGGAGGTGTCATCCTAAACTCACAATGAACTACGTGACTGTGGTGGAGACGGTTGTAGCCTTATCACTGAATAGGAGCACTAGGTTTCCCACCTCTACCTCACTGCCCCCCCAACATCTTCCCTCTTCTCTTCCTTCTCCCCAGACCACAGTGCAGGACTTGCCCCCAGCCCAGCCCCTTACCAGGGCAGCTTCCCCTTTCACCACCCCATACCATCTCCACCTGGTAGCACCTCAACTGTTGGTGCAGCACAGCTGGCCCCGCTCTGCTGTGCTTTTCCTCCTGTGGCTCCTGCTGCCACTAACAACAAGCAAGACGCAAGAATCATAGAACCATTTAGGTTGGAAAAGACCTTTAAGATCATTGAGTCCAACCATTAACCTAGCACTGCCATCCCACCACTAAACCATGTCCCTAAGCACCTCGTCTACACATCTTTTAAATACCACCAGGGATGGGGACTGCACTACTTCCCTGGGCAACCCCTTCCAATGCTTGACAACCCTTTCAGTGAAGAAATTTTTCCCAATATCCAACCTAAACCTCCCCTGGCACAATTCGAAGCCATTTCCTCTTGTCCATAAGGGGAAGCAAGGATCTCTTCCAGCAGCACTAAAGCTTGCTATTACATTCAAAACAGCTATTTAACACTTATTCAGGCAGGTCGATGCAATTTTGAGCAACATGCGTCCTCAAAACCCCTGACAAGGCTCTCCCACATGCTTTCAAAGGCCTGTGCCACAGGTCAACAGCTGCTTAGCCCCGTGAAAGACCCAGGGACAGAAAACAGAGCAATGACGGTTGGTTTTGGCGCTGTTGTGTTTACTGCATTCTGTTCTAGTTTGTACAAGCTATGGGTGCCTGAGCCAGGGGAATTCTTGTCACCCAAAAGAGCCTTTCCAAGCTTTTCATAGAGATGACAGCCTCAACAGGAATCACAGAATAACAGGGGGAAAACCAAAACCAGGCTTGACTTGCGTTGGCTTTTGACCAACCCAGTTTGTGTTTCTGCCCAAACTATCCACTAAAGAAAATACCATGGAAACTTTCTGCACAGCATTTGTGTATCATCTCAGTCTGGGCTTCAGTCCAAACTATCTGCTAAACCAAATACTTGCTGCACTGCAGTCATACATCATACATGCCTCACTCCAAAATTTTTATGGAACAGATCTTCTATGTAGTAGAAGGCTGAAAGTTCTTAACACAATTAATTTTCAACCGCTCCATTTAATATTCACCTACTCATTCACAGGAAATAAGTCTATTTACTTTTGCTAAAATGCTTAGTGCTTTTGGATCTAAATATTTTTTAGTATTTTTCCTTGTATTCTCACTTTATATATTAACATCATTATCACAAGTGTTTGAAACAGTTGAGTCCAGAAGGGGCTAAGGAGAAAGAATGGCCGAAAAGTGAATGGCTTAATAACAAGAACTTCAAAGGACGACACAACTACAGAGCAGTTTTAAAATTTTAGAGCCATTTAAAATTTAACACATTAGATTAAATTTTCAGCTCACAAGAAGTTGTGTAACTGCTGGAGATAATGGAATTAGCATGAATTTAGTTCATCTGCAGATCAAGATGATAATTATGTGGGAAAATAACCACCTGCAACTTTAGATCATATGTTGTTTTTTGAATCCGGTCATGTTCTGAAACCGTGACACTTTCCCCAGTTTCAAAATATTTTGATGTATTGCTTTTTATGACAGCATACCGATAGTAGAAGAATGATAATTAAATGAAAACACGTTTGCACATTTCCTAGGAAATGGTGCAAATTTCTCCATTTAGAAAGCTGTGCGTCAGACCGACAGTTCTTCTGTTCAGAGATGTGACTCCACTGACCTGGCCATCCATGTGACACCATTTTCTGGAATGGCCATTCCGGGAAAGTAATATTCTTTTCAGTTTGGTCTTGGAAAGCTAACCACAGAGGAAGCATTCTCAGTGCTCACAGGTGATACCATTACTGCCTTAGTATTTATGTACACAGTTGCACCACTTACACTAGGGGTAAGAATTTATTTTCTGATTCCAAAGAAAGGAAATCTGAGGATTAGCATATTACTTCAGCAATATTACTATTTTCTTTTGGAAAATCATGAAGTTGCTACATGTATTAGCTTACGTGTTCTTAAAAACAATTTAGAAAAGAACTTCTAGAAAAGAATTTCTAAGACTTGAGATTTTTTAAATAGAGGAAAATTTGATGAGCATTACAGGCATACTAACCTCTCTGACTGAATCTTCCCCCTTCCAATGACAGTAAAGAGTTTAAAAAAAAATCTTGACTTTGCAATTTAAAAGTTTGGACAGCTCTCTCTTTGCCACATTTAGTTACTAAAATAACATTGTCCAATGTGAGCTGCAGGTTCAGCAGCCGAGCAGCATTTTGTGCAGTTGCTAAGCCCTCCAGTTTTGTCTCTTCTACCCTGTGCCTGCTGTGCTCCTTAGGCAGTGGCTGCACGTGACCCACCACACATAACCCCATTCAGCATTAGAAACGCCACTCAACACATGTAAATCACATCCAAAGCCCCATTTCTACTTCACTTTTTACCACTATCTCATCTTTCTTACTATATTCCAAGACTAAGGAGTCAGTGCAATTTTATGTCTTCATCTTCTCTCATCATCATTAGGCAATGAAGCATACCATCTACAGCATACATCTTCCACATCTAACAAGTGCCCATGTAGCAGACCACATCTTGCGGCAATAGTCTACCTACACCACTTGCAAAATAATTCCAATATGTACTTCCACAGTGCTTTTCATCGTAGTAGCTAAAGGCAGTTGACAGCATTAGTAAAGAAATTGTCTTCTAGCATGTATTCCTCACTGCTGAATTAAAGACTCTAGTGTTAAACTCCTCTGCAAAAGGACTAAGCTCAGTGCCATGTTATCACAAAGCAAGAGCCCTTTTCCCCGCCCATGTTCTGCAAGCTTCCCAAAACCTCTTGCAGTTGTTCTCTCTCCCTCATTTCTGAAGTAATGCAATTTTCATACCGATAGCAGATGGCAAACTCCAAGTTCTAAGATTGAAGAACCAATCCATTTTAGTTTCCCGTATTTTTCAAGTTAAGTTCTGTCTGCTCACCAGGTAATTCCTATGGACATTCTAGGAGAAGATAAGAATAGAAACTTCCCTAAACCACCTGTAACACTGAGAAAGTTTTGGGAATTTATGAAGATTGCCCATGTAGTGATGCCAACTTCTTACCTGAATAAGTTCCTTCAGCTATTTCATAAAGGACACATGTATTTGAATTTTGACATTGAAAGCTGCAGACCAAACTTGTGAATTCTTATCACGCTCTTTTCTTCTACATGCCTCACAGGTCTAGCTGAGTTTGTGGAACTGCACACAAAGAGCCTCACTCCCTGGTCTGCCCTGCCTTATATTACAAATAAAGCCAATATTACAGCACAAACAAGTGGATTGAACAAACATGTGTGTGTATTTAGATTAATTAGCATTCAACTTCAGCCTAATTTATGAGGCTACTCTCATCTCCCCATATAACCATCAATTTTAAGTGGGGCTACTCTGGAGAGCCATTCAGAGCAAGACCTCTTCTGTCTCCACAGACTGAAATACCCAACCTCAGTATTTAAAGTATAAAGATAAGCCATTTGAATATCTTATCCTCATAACGGAGGTAAATTCAACATTGGTACTCACATTCCCCCTGTTCCACTTCATTTTATCCAGCAATTGTCACTACCCCATCTATTATAGTTGCACAGTCTCTTTATTGCTGTGAAACTAGGCCTTATTTCTCACCCTGTCCCCCAAGATGAGGAGGGCTGGGGCACATGGATTTAACAAGTCCTAGTCTGTCTAGAATAGATTACTATTAGCTTACTGGAAGGAAAAAAAAAAAAAAAGGTGTTCTTGAGTCCCCACAATACGCTTTGTGACATTTCCTTGTGCGAGTCATGAAAGAAGACTGGAGAGAAGCTCTCCAAGTGTACCCACCCATACTTATCTCTAAAATCATCTGTTGCAATTTTCACTGAAGGGCGAGGTGGTACCTACAAGCAGATGCAGCACACAAACAAGTGTCATTAAGCAATAAATACTATCTTGATCGTTTTCTTTATTAGTGCCAAGAGCTTTTAATCTCTTGAGTGGTATGTGAGTGTATTTATTGCAACAGTACACACCCAGAAGCGTCTCACTGGGGTTATGAATCCCAATCAGCATTGCATTAAGTAAATAACATTTATCTTACTAAGGCGGAACGTTTCCTATTGGTCTGTCTCATTCCAGCAGTGAGGTACAAGCTCACTCTTCTGAGATACTGCTTTAGTATTTTATGTCAGGCAATCAGCAATTCCTTGGGCTTCAGCCTACTTTGATCCCACTTGGGTCTACTGGCTGTGATTTACCAACTACAAACACATAATTTTTGTTTTCAATTTTATCAGCATGCCAAGATTAGAACTTCAAGTGTCACTCAGGGTGCAAGCTAGCCTAGATAACATTTAGATTTATCAGAAGTCATCAAAAGCCCTAGAAAGGCAGTATTGGTTATTTCCTATTAGGTGAAGTGTTTGAAGTTATCACTTAATTTAAGTTTGTGACATTTTACTCGGTGAAGTGAGAAACTTGTACTGACACAACCGAGCCCTAAACTTTTAACTCTAAATTGAAGGTGGGGAGTGTGCTAGTGGACATCTAAAGGAAGAATATAGGCTAGGCATTCCATACAAAGAAAAGAAAAAAGCGAGGAGCAGTACAGATAGAGATGGAGCCAAGAAAGTTTACCACTGATACACAGTATGCCATGGCAGTTGGGACAGCCAGCTGACAGTGTGTACCGCCTGGGAACAACATGGTCATCCTGAAAGCCCTTTATTTGATGCCCCCAGAACACTGCATTTGTCAAACGAAGGGCTTTCAGGAACTACAAGAGATGTCCTCAAGGAGAAGTATGACTGATGTCAGAGTTTAAATTTAGCACTATGTGATGACTAGATATAAACAAAGTAATAAGGACACAAAAATAATAAATCACTAAAATGGCAGCGGGACTACTTGGAGAAGTCTAAGGAAGTACTAGCAGAAATAAAGGAAGGAAATTGAAGAAAATTATTACTGGGTAAATACTATAATAAATACATTCTATGATTCTTTAAGATCTCTTCATCTAAAGTAGAAGCCTAAGGAAATCCTATAGCCAGGAGCAATTATGTTTTTATGGAGGCATGGACTATATTACCTGAAAGACATAAAAGCTAGAGAAAAATCTATGACTTCATACAGTTACTGTAGGACAAGCACAGGAAGAATTATTCTGGCTTACTACCAGGAGGAAACTGTGAAAGGATTTTGTAGACAGCTGAAAATAACATATTCAAGTAACAAACCAGCAGCTTTTCCTTTCTGTTTCACATGGTTCTGATATAAAGAAGGGAAAAAAGCCTCATTGTTTGCAACCGAAATCCTGATATTTATTGTTACTCTATTATAGCAGACCTGTACTGAGGAAGAACAGGTCTTGAAAATCATTGCTTTACAAAAGCATGCCAGTAAGCACAAATAAAAGATTACTATACAAGTGCAGTGATTTTAGCCTGTCTCAAAGCTAATATATTTCCATGACATTACTTCCCTAGGACAGATTAACATGGTTTTTCATTTAGACATATAGCATTTTTCTGTATCTCATGCTTCAGCACTTCCAGTGCTTCTGTAAGTTAGCCAGCAGATACAACTCCTATTATTTCTTAAGCAAAACACACGTTTCAGATTCTGCATAGATCAGAATCCCTCCTGCCCCCTTTCAAAGTAAGCACAGAGCCATAGCACAACTGATCATAGAGTCCCACTGACTCACCTAGTTTGCTGTGAATTATAAAGTCTAAACTGCTAAGGTCCCTTTTAAATACTCTACTCCCTTCAGAGTTTTTGAAGTTTTCTCAGCCAAACCCTTACAAAATCATGGAATGATTCTTCTCTTAGAAGCCTGTTTTGGACAGGTAAGAACAGTTTCTGCCTGCTTTTCTACCAAATAAGCCCAAACAAACAAAAAAACCCCACCCCAAACAGTCCTACTTTTTACTCAGTCCTTACCATGCTTTACCTGGCTCACAGGACAACCACTTGCACAACCGAACTGCTGATACGTCAAGGATATCATCTCTGATTGACACCTACTGACACTCTCATTTATCTTCCGTTGCAATAACTGAATTTATCAAGCTTCTCCTCTGAGAAGCATCAGTAGCAAGGGCTGGTCTTGCCAACTCTTGGGGCAGCAGCTGACATGGAATGTTCTTTCCCTACAACGCCATTACCTTTCCTCCAACTGGAGAGAGCTTCTCCCTCCTTTGTTTGGCCAGAGCGTGGTTTGCTAATCCACACTAGTGCTTGTAAATTGATTAGCTCAAAACCTTGTAAATCTGAGCAGCAAGATTTTACATCTAACCTGGTCTCCATGGCCTCACAGAAGCCCAACTTTTACCAGTAAAATCCTTTGTGTATTAAAGACGAACAATATTGCTTCAGAATCTTGATCTGTCTGGTGATGTTGCAGACTCTGCTAAAGACAGATTACCTCTTAGAAGTATTAGAAGTATTCTTAAAGTAGTAATCTAAGTTTGTCAAATATTTAATTAATATATCTAGTATATAAAAAATAATTCATTATTTACCATAAGAAATATTGGGGCTGACTGTAACCTCGTACATGTTGACACACAACTTCTAAGCTATTTAAAAAAAAAAATAAAAATCACAACACACTGAAATTCCCATTACACATCTGTTAAGAACTCCTGCTTTAGGTAAATGAAATAATTCCATTTCAGTGGTCATATTAGGCATTCACCTCATTCTACAACAGAAAATAAGCAGGACAAATCTATGATATAAGCCTATGTTCTAGAATTGCAAACATACAACGTATCTTCTATTGGCATACCAGTCATCTCCTTTCAGATAGTAAATAAAACTGAAACTTCTTTACAAAGCTGATCCTTTAAAACAAAAACAGTGGGCCTTAGCATCAAAGCTGGTACTGGATGAAAGGTTTTGTTGGGAAGAGCATCCTTTGGCTGTAAGAATCTCTTGTTCCAGTTCCCTGGGAAGTCTCATTAACAGATTTTCAATGTTCCTAGAAAAACGTGAATTAAGACTTCTTAAAATCCTTTCCTACCCTGGGTAGCTTTCTTGGCAGAAGATCAATTCACCCTCGTCTATGTTCCACTAATCCGAACATATTTACAGTATAGCGAGTATTTGGCCCAGATGTCCTAGGATTTTTTTAGAAAACAGCCAAGAACACTGTACAATCATGCAAGTCTTGCAATGACAGAAAACTACAGGGGAGATATGGGCTATGTCTTTATACTCATATTGTAGGTAGTCTTGGCAACACATTTTTTGCATGGTACAGATAAACATGAAGTCTGAAGAGTATCGTAAATGCAATTAAAATATTTTTGTAGAGGCAAAAAATCTCAAGCTTTGACTACACTAAAAATTACTTGATGGATGATAGTGGTAAGTAAAATTCACCTGATTAAAAAAATCATTTAAATTGTAATCAGTGCCCTTACCCATCTTCTTTATCCTGTCAGTAAAAATAGTTCCATATCTCCAGTTTATATTTTTGTGGTTTGCGTGCCTATTGTTCTACTTCTCTGTCTGCACAGTAGGCTATTAAAAATACAACTGTTGATGTAATTGTAAATTTTTAAATTACGTACAGATTAGATAACCCACTTATAAATCTAAGGTAGCTGCAGTGCAAACCCCATTTATTTCACTAGGTTCTTGTTTGCCACCACCCCCCTGCCCAAACAAAACCATAGTTCTAAGGCCTTCAACATCTTTCTGGGGCTGTTCACACATAGGCTGAAATAATCTTCACTACATTCTTCCTACAGAAATACATTTGCATTGTTAAGCATCTTTAAATTGAAAATCCCATTTATTATTCTGGTATGAATCAGAGAAAGGCATTTATAAAACAGCAGCAGGGAACAAAGTTAAAGGACCAAGAAAGCAAGTTTTATCCTCTGGCTATCACAAATAATAAAGAAATACATGCATCAAAAGATGAAAACCAGAATTATAGTTGTCAGACTGGATGAAAAAGAGACAGGAAAAAAAGAAAAAGAGAGGAGTAGTTTACAGATACATTAATTCTCTATTTTTGGTAGAACAGCTAAGACCTAGATCGCAACACCTAAATTAATTCATTTCAAAGAAAAGTAGATTTGTGGTTACCAATACAAGTACAATTTTAAAGATTATTCACTAACAAGGAGAAAACATTCAAATCAAATGCCTGAAATAACAAGTCCCCTTAGGGAGTTAATTTATGTATGAAATCAAGGTATATAATTCCACAGCACAATCAGAGGAGTTTATCTGTAGTACAACCTCTATTTGCATGGCTGATTTTCTCTAATATTGTTTTCCATCCTGACCAGCAACACAAAGCACTTAGACCACCGAGGCAAGCATTCAGCTGCCCCAACAGCTTCTGTCTTTCCAATTCACATCTTGGCTACCTCGCATATCTTAGATTTATAGTTATACTTTTAATCCAAATCTATAAAAATATAACTGTAAATAAATATATATTCTTTTTTAAAATCCCCAATGGATTTGCAATAGATATCAGCCCTAGTTTCTTTTGGCACTGAATTGATTTTTTTTTTTTTTTAACTTTAATATAATAAAACTGAAGACAGGCCTGTGAAATGCTTCCAGAACTTAAAGCCCCAACAGCTCTTTTTATGCAATTTTATTTGGCCAATACAAGAACTAAATCCAGCTTCCCACTGCTTGTCTGCAACATGAAAGGTGACCAATTCCAGGCTTTGAGCTAAAGTGAAAGACAGAAAAATGAAACCGCGGACAGGCAAAAGGGAAAGTTTAATTTGAGGAAGTTTTAGTGACCTTTCAGCTGATGGCATAAAATTACAGCACTTGGTCACTGAAAAGCGCTGGTAAGCTTCAGAACTGGATTGAACTCTCCTCTTGTCTAGTACTCACACAATTATTTATTAAGCCATTAGGACCTCACTGATTTGTACCATAGTACAAGGTGTATATTGGATGCTCTGTTAAAATCTTCAGCCATTGGAATAGCTATTGGCTATTAGCAGATTAGATTTTTATTATTGTTTCCTTTTATTAGCTTATTATACTACTTTCAGTATCTGATCCTATTTGCTGCTTGCAGTACAGCTTCCTATGAGTTTGATCAGATTTCAGACTAAGCTGCTGGTTAGATAATACTAAAAAACCTCAGTCACAGGGAACCATGCTGATACAAGACACCTGGAATTTTAGCGTTACGCCAGGTAAAAAGAAGTATTTTGGGGAACCACCTCTCTTTATAATGAGGTAACACCCCACTGATTTCAGTATCTCCCTGTTCTGCACACCTTTTCTACTCTTCCTCTCCCTTGTGCCTTCCCCGTTCTGAAAATTTCAGATATCTAATCTCTTATAGAAAGAAGTTTCACTTCTCTCTGTCTGACAGATATAAAATGCTTGCCAGGGGTCACTGTGGTTTATCCTGTTATGTGGAAGCTGATAGGAAACTGAAAATGTTATTTATGGCTCCAAACCCAATTAAACTTACCATGCAAGCTACTAATTTCATTCCAGGAGGCATCGGAAATTGATGGAGATGCCAGGGCATCCTTCAATAGGCCAAGGCACATTCTGCATTGCCGTCTCCATGTCACCAGTGCCAGTCATCACTGTTGGGGTGACGGTGTAATATGTGCCTTTTGTAATGTGAATTATAGACACCTCAGCAAGGCAGGAGAGGTTCCGTATCACCGATTTCACCACTTACTCCTGA
Source organism: Butorides virescens (assembly GCA_017310255.1). NCBI lineage: Eukaryota > Metazoa > Chordata > Aves > Pelecaniformes > Ardeidae > Butorides > Butorides virescens. Next base: position 90,339 of record JADKXX010002161.1, on the reverse strand, counting down.
ACTCAAGCCCAGCTCCGAAGCAGAACACGCATTTTTATAAGTATTGTCAGCAATATGTCTTTACAGATAAAAAGCTCTAAAAGGTTCAGGTACTCACTAGCCACTGCATGAGTTTTCTGCTCAAAAAAACTTTTTTTTTTTTTTTTCTTTTTGAAAAGCAGTGAAGAATAGTCAGGTTATATATAAGCAACCCCCAGGCACTAGCACCCACTACAGTCCCCTCCCATCAGCTGGACCTAAAGAGCTACACCAACTTTAATCACCTCCCACAAGAAACAAATATGAAAAGGAGAATAAAAGGTATCGCCCATTTACAGAAAAGCGATTCTGACAAAAATGATATCCCTAAAGATACATAAAATTGCCATCCCAGGTTCTTCCTCCCCAGATTTAAGTATTAGATTGCGCTGCCTTTCAATATATGAAGTTAGTAAATATAGGAGAAAAGAAGCAGAAGAGTAAGAAGCATAATGGAAAACTGGAATGTGGTGTTGAAATTCCTAATTAATAACAAAGTCTTATTTATAGCTTTTTCATACAGAAACATTTCTCAATACCTCATTTAAGTTCAGAAAACTCCCCTAACCACTTGCCTACTAGTAGAAACTTCAAAATACCAAAACAAAGTTAAAAAAAAAAAGAAAAAAAAAGCAATGTATTCTAAATACTGAATAGATATAAATATTCAGCCATGAAATGCGATGGAAGCCACATACAGACAGGTCCCAGGTAGCTACAAAATTTCAGGTAGTACCATCCCCCAAAATCTACACGCATGCACAGTAAATTGCTACAAACCTTCAGTCTGGTCACTTCAAGACAGAAGAGACGTGTAGAAGAAAAGAATCCAAACTTCTGGCTGAGCCTGGAGCCTTTTGGAAAGGAAGACATCGTCTTTTCCCCTCCCTGTCCCCCCCACCTTTATGGACTACTGCTGAGCTGTGGAAGGAAACCATGCTCATGCTCATTCGTAAGGCATTAACTGGCAAAGTAAATGAGATTTGCTACCATTCCAAGTGGTCTTGATTTCTGTCATATAAAATCTCATTTGGCAATTAGAGCCTCAGTGTGATGTCAGGTGTTTTCCCCTCAGCAGCTGACAATCATTAACAGAGTTTTGTAGACATGCATAGGCTTCTATAAACAAAGATTTAGAAGAAATTTTGAAAACTTACTCCAGAGGGTCCTTTAAAGAAAGATTTGGAGTCAAGAAGCGTATCTGGAGGAAAATAAAAGCTGTCTGAAGTGAAAGCAGACTGTAATGTTTTAGAAAATACAGAATGAGAATGGATAAAGAAAAAAAAGAAGAGAATGGTACAAACATTATTATGTTTTCAATATTTGTGTACAACCTCATGTGGGTTAAAGTAATGCAGCGGAAAAATGTGGTATAATCCCTAAGCAAAGTTCAGGTAAGCTGGCTGCTAACTGGAGGAATCTGTGGATGTAAAGCTGAGACCATCTTTTTCAGCAGGCTGCAGAGAACAACAGACCTCATCCCAGGCTAGAGGAGCCTCCGTGCCTGCCCTCCTGGTGATGGTGGGCAGCTTGACAACCTCAGCCCTGTCCTCTTTCCTGCACGTGGAACACTCCCTTCCAGTTTGTATTCTAAATAAATGTAAGATAGCAGATAGACACTTCAGGAAATCATGGTCCTGAAAATCATAGACTCACAGAATCATTTGGTTGGAAAAGACTTTTAAGATCATCAAGTCCAACCGTACCTGTCCACTACTAAACCATGTCTCTAAGCATCTCATCTACCCATCTTCTTAATTGCCCTCAGACTTCTTGTTGAGATTTCATCACTGCTTCCGTGGAAAATCAATAATGGATAATAATCTGTGGGCCTTGCCAGAGGTGGAAGTTTTCTTTCCACATCTTTAACCTGGGCCCCAGGTAGGCAGCAGACTTCTCTATGAAATGGGTCCGGGCTGCATATTGGGCCTTCTGTTCCCTTCAGAAGAAAGTCCCCTAAGACAAGGACCTGTCTTCTTTACTGAAGCCATTTTGTTGCAGGGCTTGGGTTGTCTTTACCTTAGGAACGTTTCTAAGCTGTGAGAACTATCATCCTCATTAAGGTTTGGTTCCACTTGCAGAGCTTTGTATTTATTACACAGGGGAACCTGGGAGGTTGAGGTTGTCACAGGGGAGACAAACCTGCTGCGCTAGGCAGGGACTCATTGTCATTTCCCCTCATCTCCTAAATTTCTCTGTTCAGCTGGGTGGAGAGAGGGTAGGGAGGCCTCCATTGCACAAGGCATGCCTGCCTGTTGGGTACAAGACAGGGAGCACAAGCTGTTGTTCCAGTAGTTGACCTCCGATTGGACACACGAGGGAAATTTTTCACCATGAGAACAGTCAAACATTGGAATAATCTCCCCAGCGAAGTGGTTGACTCCGCCACATTGGACACTTTTAAGACTCAGCTGGACAGAGTGCTGGGCCATCTTGTCTAGACTGTGCTCTTGCCTAGCAAGGTTGGACCAGATGATCCTTGAGGTCCCTTCCAATCGGGGATTCTATGATTCTGTGATTCTCCCTCTCACACTCCCTGATAGTCCTCAACCTGCTCTTCTCCTCCCAGGGCTCCATCACCAAGCGGAAGAGTTCCTCCACCTGGGCACACCTCCTGCAGGTGAACTCACCACTGGTGTCCAAAACCAGTGCGAGAGGGGGGCACGCTCTGCAGCCCAACATCTGGGTGGGAGTGCGCACCCACGGGAGCTCTGCCTGGGAGGCTGCAGCAGTCGTAGCTGGTGTGGAGCTTGGAGAGGCCTTGGTTTGCTGTCAGGTGGACACCATGGTTCCCTGGTACTTCTGGCCAAGCTCCAGCACCCTGCCCACATGAATAGCCTACACAATGCCCTGGTCGCACATGCTCTGGTCCTGGGTGCTACTTAAGGCCCCCTTTTATTGGGGTGGGGGGTGCCACTATCAGGGCTGGCTCTGTCAGCACCTTGTCAGCATCCCTCTGACAAGCTGCCCTCCCCCAGTGGAGCCTTGGCTCTCCCCCAGCTCAGGAAAGCTCTAGAAAAGCCCCTTTTTCCTGCGATTTCGCTCTCTGGCGCGGGCGTGCCTGCTCTGGAGCCGTTCGCGTCAAGCAAACGGCCAAATGAACAGAGCCCGTAACACCTGGGTCAGACCCACCATTCCATTTGCAAACAGGATGCTTGTTTGGCTTGAATGCCATTCCTTAAAAAAGATTCCTAGAAAATCTAAGAGGCCAAGTGCTCCACAGCAAAGGAAAACATTATGTTAATGTTAACAGGAGACTTCCTTCCTACAACGGCTTGTTATAATGGGAAAAAGTGTCCCTGCTGTAATCATCATGTTATTAAAACTAGTTGGTATTCAAAACATATAAGAATTAATTACTTGAGATGTTTATACTCTTAAATTACTTGCATGTTTCTCAGCGTAATGTTTAATTTTTATAAGGGGGGGTGGGGGGGCAAATTCCTTAGTGGAGATTCCCAATGATGATATGATGGTATTAGCTGTGTTCTTTGTATATTAAGTCAGTTTGTTCTTCAAAGCTATATGCTATAATAATGACAGAATTAATTGGCTGAGTTTTGCAAGTTGTATCACGGAAAGGTTTTCCAGCCCTTAAAAAATAATAGACTTGGCCCAGCCATTTAAAACCAAGGTTTGTCTCAAAACCAAGAATTCTTAGCAAAAGAACTCCTGAAATACGGCTGTTTTCCCTGTATCCCTGGTACTGTAGGTACACAACTGTTCAGTCACGAGCTGAGCTTCCAGGCTTTGAAGGCACTGTGCAAAGGACACTGTTAATAGAGTATAAGAGAACAGAACAGAATGAAAGACCAAAGTAGTGAGGTAAATACACTGAGATGAACCGTATCTCTAAAAGCGTTTTCTTAAGTTTGCTTTTATTAAATCGGAAGTTAAGCAATGGGGGGCAAGTCTTAGTTTAATACACAGTGCTGCAAAAGGGAGATCGACTAGTTCACCCTTGACAGTCTTCAGCTAAATTATATTGATTCCACATGTGGATTACGCCACTGTTGGAGATACTGCTGTGAATTTATGCCTTCAAGTTATATCAGTTTATTTTTGTATCTGGAAATACCCATATGAATCATGACGTAATTCATGGGGAGTTGTTCTTCTTTTGTCTTTTATAAACTTCCTTTTTAAGAAAAGAGAGCAAGGATGTGACTTGTAAACAGAAGTAAAAATAAGTAAATAAAATCATGTAGCAAATAAGCCACTGTCACCGATACAATAAAGATGATAAAATTCCAATTCCTGCTTCTGTTCCTCCTCACACAACAAAATAGCCCAAACTGAATTAGTTAGATTTACTTTTTTACTAATTTACACAGGCCCTGATAAAACCAGGCCCATTTTTTTCCACATCTCACATCTTGTATAGCCACCTAAAGAAATTAAAAAGTGGGTGTATGACACTACAGAATCCAAATTGTAAATTTTGTATTCAAAACACAGTAATAGAGAGTATGCATAAGCAGTAGTGTTTCTGAGAGCATGTTGATTACAAGAGGGAATGGTAACGGGCATTTAACATAGATCAGTTTAAATTAGGATCCAGCATCGCATTAGGACATGACAAAGAGTGTCCTAATGTGCTGACAAGCTACAGTCCCCAAACTTCCCTCTTTCTGACGTCACGTCCTCCGCTGCTTCAGAAATCCTGAACTTCTCCCTCTCATAGACTTCTCATCTGCTGCTGCACAGGAGGAAACATATCAAACAACAAATCCGCTCCAAAAAGCAAAGCAAAAAAAAGGAAAAGGTCAGCTGGTCTCAAATAAAGAGACCAAATGGAAAGCAAAACCATCAGAGTTTTGAAGCCAAAACCTAGCACACAGTTCTGGTGCTGATCACTGGTGTTGGCTAGGGACTGAGAATAATAAAGCAAGATCATTTGGTTCTTTGGATACTTTGAAATATGTGCTGTCGAATTTCAGAGTAGCGGTATCAGAACATTTGAAAAGGATGCTTTGCACAAAGCTCATCTGTCAAGCTGAAAATGGCATTTAGCAATATCTCATTGCTATCTACATCAATATAGATACCCACTTGGGATATGCAAAAGAGCTGGTCCTTGGGCCAGGTTCTACCATAAAGTAAATTCAGACTCATAGTTAAGTTCATATGAAATGAGACCTAAAAATTCCTTCTTTTTCAATAGTGGCAGTGCACCCTTCCTGGTGGTGGCACAAACGAAACCGCGCAGGTGGGCACATGCGTTTCTATCACATCAGGGAGACAGGCGAGGCAACAGGAGGCTTGGCAAGTCTGCAACACACAGCCCGTGCTGTACCGTCATACCCTGTCACCCCACAAGGCTTAACAGTCGGGAGTGTAGCTAGTTCATACCTGGAAATTAATCATGCTCTAAGATTTAAACTCTGGATATAAGTAGGAAAGTTTTGTTTGCAATTTTAAACCTGAATTGCTGTGATATTCACTGAGCTGGCTGTCAGAAGGTATCATCAGCTGATGACTCCTTTGCAAAAAGGTACTGGTCTTAAGAGGAAAACAAAATCCATGTACGTATGTTTTAAGCCCGCTAATGAGGCAGATACTATTGCTGACAGATGCAGGTGTCTAAATCTTATCTACATATCACGCGTGTTTAAATCTCATACACCTTGAACCTGATTTTCTTCTCCTTTCCATCATCAAATTAATTCCATAAAGCTTCAGCTGTCATATAGCCAGTGTAAGCAAGATTAGAATATGTGTCCTCTTAATAGAGTTGCACAACTACATAAAGATTACAAATAAATGCAAATGAATTAGAAGTAGGTGATTTAAAACTCAGTTCCAAGTTCCCCAGGTTCAAACTTGTTATGAACCACATACATACCTTCAAATTATAAACCTAGGCTGTAATTGAAAAATCTCCCAACAACTTCTCTCAGATCTAGAGAGAATTTATGCTTCTTTAGGAATGGAAGGTAACCTTTGATCTGCCTCAGCAGATCAGCCAGCAGTGTAGAAGGAAAATCTCTGAACCTGAAGTAGGACAGAAGCAATTGCCTTTTATTTGCTGTCTTTCTTCTGAAAGCACTGTCAAAGGGAAATCAGTAAAGGATTGGGTCGCTCATCTTCAACTCAAGGACACTTGAAAAAAGACAAAACCAAAAAAGCCATTATACATTTTGTAATAATTCCGAGATCAATGACAAAAATACTTATAAAGCTGGAGTTGAGTTTCTGGGTATATCTGACTCAAATGTATTTTTTGCAATTAAAAAATGTCATGAAGAGAAAATGAAGTCTCTGGACAGATGAATATTTTGACTGTGAAGCTGGATTTAGGCTGAAAATTTTTGCTAGCATAGTTAGGCCTGTGTAACTTGCCTGGCCAAAGGCTTTCTGTATAGTTGTTGGCACATTCCAGCCTTGCCAGTCAGTTCACTTACCTGGCACAAGTAAACTATACAGGAAAAAACAAGTTAAGAGCAGATGTAATTAATATATATTTGGCATATTTTTTTCTTATATTAAATAACCTTGTGTCTGAAAGCAAATTATTGTAAAAAATTTCATCCGTAACTACTGTTCTGAAGGATAAATAAAATTAAGGATACAAAAATAATCTAATGTTAATTCCATCTCCACTGTACTTAACAGTATCTGTTACTTTCCACTTCTATACAGTCAGAGAGAGAACTGGGAGAGTTGGTGGGACAGACCTGAAAAGAGCTGGAGAGCCCGGCTGGGTGAAGGCAATTAAAAATGCAATTAATAGGGGAATTAGTTGCTGAGCAACAAGTATGGAAACGTGTGGAACGCAAGCCGTATTTGCCGACTGATCAAGGCAAAATGTAGAGCTGTTGTGACAGTAACTAGGGTGACAGTTTAACTTAACAGCATTTTTATCTGCAACATTGCCTTTTAAATAGCAGACTTTTCTTTCAGAATTAAATTAGGGCAAGTTATGAGTGTAAGTTACAGGTGGCAAAGAAAGGAGAGATGGCAAAAGAGATTAATAAAAGCTGGTCCCCTGCCTGCCTTTCTCAAACGGGAGTCTACTCTGCTGATCGCTGGCAAAATAATCAAAGAGGCAGAACAAAATTTGCCTCTTTATTTCCCGGCAGCAAGAAAACATGTTTCCCTGTCTACTTCTGTTAGTTCCTTTCAACTTTGAATTTCTTCTATGCCATCAAGTCTAAGACCAAGAAAGTGTCCAACTTGGTCCTGTCTCTCAAGTAGAACATAAAAGCTTTTGTGAGCCCAGCATTTTTGGTTCGTCAGACTCCCGGTTCAAATGAATCACTGACGAATTGCATTAGTCAATGCCTGGGAAAAGCAGCCCATATTTATATTCATAAAGTGTCTGTGTTCCAGTTCCTAGTACTACTTCCTTTCTTTCCTAGAAAATGGAATTATAATAATCTTTATCATATGAAGGTTGAGGAACTCACACCAGCAATGAAAGAGGAAATTCTCAGTGCATGCTTAATCCAAAATCCTGGTTTAAGACTCAAAACTTAGCTCTCTATTGTGCACACCACTACACATGACTTCCCAATTAATTCAGTCAGTCTTCTCAAACAAAGTAACGAAGAATAAACACACACCAAACTTGGAATGAGTTTGGGTTTTGGACGAGAATCCAGATCGTATTCAGAAATATTTAAGACAGAAGAAAAGAAGGGTTGGAAACAATCTTTCAGATTCTGAGGACGTAGTTTTGGACTTGACACAAGATAACAAGTCTGGATATAAGCCGAATTGTCCTGTCAGAGTTCAAAGACTGTATCAAAAGAGTTTGGAAGCTGAAATCCAGCCAGTTCTGGCCTTTCTAACCGGAATTCCACCTCCCCCGTTGAATGACTGTCTCTGCCTGGCAGTACTACGTGTTTGAAAAGGCAACACTTCAGGATCAAATTCCTCCCAAGATTTTAAAATTCCAAGGTAATACAATCTCAGCTCAAGCCCCTGCTGTATGTCAAGAGGTGCCTATGCCAAGCATGCCTCAAAGAATAAAAGAGGAGAGAGGGAGGAAAGGATCCTGTGAAACATTTGAAAAATGTAGTTCAAGAGTTTGTTTGCCTAGCCAGATTTTATGCTTTACTTGCAAGACCCTGAAGCTCTTAAAACTCTAACCACATTAATAACAAAATAAAGTAATATTTAAGTTTGGAACTAGGTGCTCTAGAAATATATGTTTCTTTTTTCTAAAGCATTTCAGGGAAATTTATCAGGGCTGATCATGAAAAAAAAAAAGGGCGTAGGAAAATGGAAAAGCTATTGAGGACTGCAACAGCAAGTCCACGGTCTATTTTACTCTTCTTGGGACGGCTAATTGACTGTTATCTGCCTTCAATGTCTTGCAATATTGCACAACATTGCATTCTATAAAGGAAAAGATCAGTATAGATGCTACAGATTATTCACAAGGAAAGGCAAAACTACACATATCTAGCTAAGTCTTTCCAAATCTTTCCATATCTGTCAAAAACTAATGCGCCGCTAGTGCAAGGCGTTGTTACTGAGTTGATAGTGCATACTCTGACCTTTATCAGCACAAAGGCATCTACGCAGAACCTATGCAAGCTGTATGGTTGGGTTTTCTCCTTGCATATAGGACTTGCACTAGAAAATGGGAACATGTATTCTGGACATACATGTGTGTGGTTCAGCATGAGGCATACTGTGCTGGATCTGTGTATCTGCCTGAATGTAAATATGCTTCTGCATCATTATCAGCCACGACCTTGTTCTGCTTGCTTCCCTCTTCTTACGCCCTCTCCCCAAAAGCCAAAGTGAAAAACAAGCAACGATTGCACTGAATAGCAGGGGAAGACTATTCCTGTTTGCAGACTCTTTGAACATTAGGCTTACTGGGTATCTGAGAAATCAGAAGAGGAGGCTTACAAGTCAAGCAGTCCTGTTTTCAACCTTCTTCTCAAACAGCACACCCTGTATCTGCTGAAGCGCTACAATTTTTAAAATGAACCGGACCTCGTTACATAAGTATGAAATCCCATTTTCTTTTCACAAACACCACTCAAGGACTTATGAAATCATAAACTCATTTCTCAATTGATAACCATCACATTTCTGCAAATTCTTATGTCTCTGTCATGCATTTTTCATTCAGTTGCACTTCCACTACCTGAAAAGCATGCCATTCAAATGAAATGCGATGATAGAAAATGCTGGGTTTGGTTTGGGTTTTTTTTTTTAACCAGATCTAGTAAATAACTTGCCATATAGTGATTCAGAAGCTATTTTGGTAATTAAGTAGTACTGCACAGTAACATCAATTGTAACTTAGAGACCTTAGGAGAATACTATGGTTTGTCCTACTCACTATAACTTCTGGGCTGTGGTGACCATTAGACTTTTCTTTTGCAGGGATGTCTTCTGTGCGTCCTCTTCAGGAGAACCTGGTCCTCAAGGAACACTTTGTTCAGCTGTATACCTACAGGCAAAACGCAAACTAATTCTTCTAGGACATGAATCCCAGATGCAGAAAATGGTTACGGGCTGTTTCTTCATAGGGAGGACCTGGAAAATCTCTGCTTTTCCCCTTCTGCATGCTCTTATTCCACATCACAGGATTCGCTAGTAGGTTAAGCTGACTGGCACAAGTGTACACTGGATGTCAACTAGGAGTGGTGATGGGGAAAGCTAGACTTCAGACAAGCATTACCTAGACCTCAGCTGATTTCATTGGTATCTTCTATCATTCCCCAGTCTCCAAGATGGACAACTGCTTACAAGGATTCTACAGATAACGCTCCCCCGAGGTTATCGCATTCTGTAGATGAAAAATAGTTTTTCTTCACAACTTGTCATTAACATCTTAATGGGAATTTTAGATGTATTTGTGCCAGTATTAGAATAAATCCTAAGACCCTGTGTTATATACTTGGAAAAGTCTGAAAGCCAAGTCTCTGGGAATTATTAGGCGACAATTCACATCATTTGATAGTGGTACCCACCTATTTAAGAACTGACAAGTCTTTGGTTCAAATGGCCCACAGGGAAAGGTAAGCAAATGCATATAAACTAATGATTAGCCACAAAATTCAGGGCCTCTAGCATTTGAGATCATTTTAGAATTCTTCTTACAGAGGAAACTTTATTGCAGAATTGCAATCTGTTTTAATGGTGCAATAGAGGCCATCTCATTTGTTTGTTTGCAGTTTATTGTGTCTTGCACGTTATGTTCTGCTAAAAAGAAAGGGAGAAGAAGAATGAGTGAAAGGCACAGCGAGGAGGAGCCTGCAATAAAAGCAGAGAATGGGAGACTGCTGAGAAGGTCAGGAAGCGAACGTACAGCCAACTCTCCAAACCGAGCTTAAAAAAAACCGCTTTTTCTAGGGACCTAAAGGGACTCTGTCAAGTTTATTTGAAACCCAGGAAAGATGGTGGGGAAAAGTGCAAACCTAGAGAACAGGACTGTTTTGCAGGAAAGAACGAGTAGAGAGTTTAATTTAACATGCACTTTCATTTCTCTTCAGTCTTACTCTACATTATTCTATTTAAAGAGTGCATAATTCTGATTTTTGTCTAAATGCTAGTTAGTTTTGAGTTTATAAAACCCTTTAAAGAGCTAGAGCATGCAGCATTTGGAAAAGACCTAGGCGATAGTACTTCAAAGTTTCCATGAAGCTGGGGACCTGCCACCAGCAGACATGCTACTTACTCCTGCTTCACCAAAGCCTTGAGGAGCCCAGGTTTGTGACTGGAAGCTTACAGGGCGATGGGTTTGACTGCCTAGATGTCTTAGACAGCCAAGGAGTATTTTGTCTTTATATGAAAGGTACTTTTCCTCCTGTACTAACAACTGTTGTACCAATCAGATACCAGCCACACTGTTTAAATCAAAAGGAACCAGAATTAGGAGTAGGGGAACAGATACATAGTCCAAGATGAGATGATGGAGACTGATACCAGGAAAGAAAAACTGTTCTGGTGCTATTTTGAAGTTAAATATAATGGGGAAAGAGCAATCATAACTGGACTCAAATCAGTTTTTCAAACATAAAAACACAGGCTGTCTCTGGCTATTAATAGAATAATCTGGAAGTACACGTTCTTTATGAGCAAAAGCATTTGAAATTCAGATTGATCAGTGTTATTCTTTTTTAGTTTTTTCTTTGTTCTAAGGAAAACATTCAACCTAAGAGCATACTGCCTCTATGTACTTTACATTCCATTCAAATACACTCACAAAGCTCCAAACACAGCTAATCAAACAGCTATGTGTCAAAGCTAACAGTCTGGAATGCCAGCATTTAGGCTTTACAAGAGACCCTACCTTGACTCCTAATGCATTAAAACACAAAATTTAAGGACACAGTGGTTTTAAAACCCTTGAGACTTTCAGGTCCAACATTTAGCACTTTGCTACAAACAACACAGCTTTTCTAGCTAAATGCTGGTTTCTGGGAATTTCCCCCCACCCTTCGTTACTGACTCCGAAAGCAACGCACACAGGTCAGTAGAAGGGCACTCTAAACCCTCTGATATGGTGAAAGAATGCAACTGGGTGCTGGCTGCGACGGGATTGCTCCACACACAGGAATGTAAAGCCTTACTTCGTACCAGTTTACGCCGCAATCATCTTGTCCTTAAGCCAGCTGAGTTTAAAATTGTTCATGACGTTCAAACACAGAGAATGAGCGTGTCCGTAAAGACCCACGTATAGATCTCGAAGAAAACTACTTCTCCTTAGATCAGATCTAAGATGTTTCTTTCCCTGTATACTGGACAGCCAAGAAGCTGATTAAAAACAGTCATGTCCCTCGCTTTGCATAGTTTTTTTGGTGGGGCTAAAATTTTAAGATCTTTACGCTGACCTCTATGGTTTGAGTTGGCAAACAACCTGAAGCAGCAGAGAAGATCTGCTAAGGAATATGATCTCTGCCGGTATTTTATCAATGCACATGAGAGAGCAGCAAGACTCAAGTCCTTCTTTCACTCGCAGCATCTGGAAGGTAAAATTCACTCTTTCTTGTCAAGATGATGAACTCTGAGCTCAAACCAATGGTGCTGCATTAGCCACTTAAGTCTTCTAATATTTTCATTGTTCCTCTAAAATTAAATTTCAAGTCTGGCACTGGGGACACAAACGCACTAATTTCAGTAAATATTATGTCTGATTTACATTATTGTATCATTTTTTAAAAAAATGTCACTTCACAGTGATATTTAATTATTCAGTACATTGTGAGCAATTATGTCAAGTTAAACAGACAATACAGGTAGTGTTTGGATAGTGTTCTTTCCATTGTGATTTTATTAAAGAACAAGATACAATTTTAGGTTTATTTTTCTGAACAATATACCATTATTTATTTTCAAAATCCCTAAACAAACCCTTTCCTTAATCACACAGAATAACTAATACTTTATGAAGTACAATTCTAGCTACCATTGGCGTGCTTCACTTCCTGAGGAAAAGAGAAACACAGTGATTACAACCACATACGTGCTCACTAAATTAACTGCAATACAAAGTTAGAAAGCTCAAAATAAAGACTGTACTGTGACTGATACACGGCAGTGATTGCAAACCAGCCATTTCCCGTGGTACAGAAAGCACAGAATTTTAAAGGCTGCCTCCAGTCAAGGAGGCAATGAATGCTGTCTTGCAGTAAGCTACAGTAACATACAATCTGCAGTGTGCAACACCACTGAGCTATGGTCTTCATGAAGGAGAAGAATGCGGTATTGCGATGGAATAGAAAGATAACTGAAAGGACACAGCAATAGATCTACTGTCTGACGCTGAGGAAGCAAAGCCATACCTGCCTAATGTCATTACTGGTGCACAGACTGCAAGTCAAAGTACACGATAGTGGAAAGGTTCCTTATACACTCCAGCGCTAAACAGGAACTCTGATATATTTTTAAGAGTCAAACCTATGTTTGATAAGCTCATTGACTCTCCTTGGGTGTGATACACATAAGCAGGTTCGGGAAGAATCATTTCAGAATAAAGGCTGTACGACAGATGAGCTACACTGGCACAGCAGGCTAATTCTGTCCCATTACCAAATCCAGAATTATTCTCCCCTATCTAAGATGATCAATTATCTTTAATCTCCTCACCCCCAAGTCAGCAATAAAGGCAGCACCAACAAAGTAATGTAATGTCAAAGAAGAGAGATGCAGGATATTAAAGAAACTCTCAATCTAATTTTGCTGGGTAGCTTTAGTACAGAACGGGGGTTTTGTTGTATCAAATGACTCCAGAAGAGAAAGCTGTATTACAAATGGATTAAACATTGTAGTAGCCAAGTCAAACAGAGTACAGTTTGCCTTTCCTCTCCCACAGTTCCTAAGAACAGGTTTAATGACAGCCTAGGGACTACATTTGTTCAAACTGAAGCTTTGTTTGTTTTACCAATCTAACTGCCTAACCTTCAAGGCATGCTCACACCAAATATTTTTGAAGAACACTGAATTTGACTAGCACTACCTTCACTGAGAAGTTATATATGCCATGTCTAATATGAAAAAATCAGCATTTTTTTACAATTGGTGAGGAAGGGAAATAATTTTTACTAACAGTTATAATAACTGCCTAGCAAAATTAATTTATTTCAGTTACTTAACTGAAAAGTCATGAGCTGAGACTGGATTAAATGTGAAAAAAGATGCTACCATTAACGTACATGCCTCCTTTTAAACAGGTTTTATTGTCACTTAATACTTACGTTGCTTTTTTTTTTTTTTCCAGTTTGGCCACTTCCTCACAGACTCAGGCACGGGAAGAAAACCTAAGTAAATAAGATCTGGTAGTCACACTTGTGTCTAGCATCGTTTGTGAAAAATAAATCTTATGAGAGAGGTGCATAGGAGCTGCAAGATTAACTTATGTCATTAAGATATTCTGGGGTAAGGGACTTGCTCTAAGAGGCTACTTCACAGTTGTGGTGGAACACCTGGAATAAAGGGCAGGCAGACAGACAGCATCACCATGTCAAACAATAGATTCATCCTCATGACGGTTTGGTCTGGCTAGCTGAAAGCATCTAGGCACGGGAGGGATTGCTACGACTTAGTGCTTCTATCTCCACAGTCTCTGTTGTGCTTCACTGACGTTTATTACTACTTAGAATTCCTTGCCCTCTAGCAGGAGAGCGTCACTGGTCAATAAACACAGCTGTGTACAGCACTACAGCAGTGCCTTGCCACTCCTGACAGCACGTCTGTGGTAGGGTGGTGGCCCCTCGCTTTCCGAAAAGTCTTTCATGTGTCAAACAAAGCAGCGAGTAGTTTAAATTTTCATTTACACAGTCTCATTTACCCCAAGGCACCCCTGAAGATAACAGAAATTAAATGTACGCAAACCCGTGGGTCAGATTCCTTTTTAAGAAATAATGCTGCAAACCAATATTTTGAAAAGGATAATAAATGCACCACACATCACTCCGTGAGTAAGAAATAGGAAAGCAGACGTTAATCTGGAGTTAACAACAAAGCAATGTCAGCAGGAATTTTCAGTTTGGGAGAGGCTCTCAAAGCCTCCCTCCCTGGGATGCCTCCCCTGCCTCCCAAGCAGGAGTCATTTCCACAGAGCCAATCCAGACCCAAAAACTCCCACAAGGTTTGTTCTTTAGCTAGTGTCTGGTTTTAAGTATCCATATGATAAACGAGGGGATGCATGCATGACTAACATAGTAACGAAATAAATTTTGAAAGCAGAGTATCAGAAAACCATACGAAGATTTGCTTCGGGATTTCTATCATCAATGAGAAATTCATATCATACAGGTTATTCCCCTGTAATAAATATCTTTTGTTGATTTCAATTTTTGTATCAATTTTGCTTATTCATTATTCAACAAGTGAAAGGAAGTCCCATTTATGTCAGACCTGGATTTAGATTTTAAACTAGTTCTATCCCAGTGCAGCTTTGTTATGTTCAGTTAAGCTACATGTGATTTTATAAAATCACAAGCTAGTTTTAGATTCATAGAATAATTTATAGTAGTTTAGGCAATACAAAAATCAGAAATGCTCAAGAAATTTACCACACCGGGACTTCCACTGGTGTGGAGACTTCAGGAATAAACACAGCTACTTTTAGGTATAAAAGTTGATTCTTCACTCCATTATGCTAGTTTAATGACGTTGCTTACCACAGGGGTCCGTCAGATTACACTAATTCAGTTTCTGTGCATCAAAAAGGGGACTTGGTAACCAATTTTACAACATTATACTGACCCTTTTAATTACAAATACTGCCATACAAATTTTGTCAGTATAGCCATTTGTATAGAAGCTCTGTTTGTAGCCTCTTTACTTTTTCTGACTTGATGTTCATTGGTGTAATCACCACCTACAATTCACATCACAATTAGGGAAGACGCAGCTGGTTAGCAGCTATAAAAATAGCAGTAATCAGAGCACAGTGCAGAATTGCTCAGTGACCGGACCCAGTTTTGACCAGTGCATGTATCTAATGAACTCTCACCCTGGTGCTCACATCCAGGTGATCCATACCTTGGTGCATAACATTAGGACAAACGAGTTACTCAGCTTTTAAAATTTATGAAGTAACAACATGCTGAATTTCATGTCCTATATTTTTCCTTTATCTTCAGTAGAGATCTCCCATAGATAGAAATTTTTCTTTGCTTAAAAAAAAATAGAAAGCATAATCCCGTGATTACCACACAAGAACAGAAACTAGTATGAAATCCCTTGGACATCCCTGACTTCACCATAGACTGCTAGCATACCCACGGAAGAGCCGGGTGAATACAGTTTCCTCTCCGTGTATAAAATGGGTGCAATACAAGCCACAGGATGCATATAATCTAAATTAATCACTTGTTTTAAGGCATTTACATGCACAGGCAGAAGGCATTGATGTAAACTCACTCTCATTTCAAGACTTGTGAAGGGCATTTTCCTTTTAGAAATTTGATTGGAACGGAAAAAGATTGAAAGAACAAAGACCTATGCCAGGTACACACAGTGTATGTATGTATGTTATTGAATTTCACATCCAATTTACTAGCACTACATACAGATTTACATTTACAGATACTATACCTACAATACTAGATCCCATACAGTTTTTATATTACAGATATTATACCTAACAAAAGTGTTCCACTTACCAAATAGATTAATTACAGCACTGCTAAAACACAGTGTTTGAAAGGCAGGTGTTACCCAATCATATGGGTCACCGAGACAAATTAAACTGAGATCTGAAAAGCCAAGCGAAAAGAGAAATATCAGGGGCAATTTCATTTTGGAAAAAGCTCCCACGGATTTCAAATCTTACTCACACGAGTAAATTTTACACTATTGGGTATGACAGTATTTCTGACTTTGATGTTAGCATGGAATGATGAATGTTTTGTAGCACTACAAAATTTCAAAACATTAATAAGTATTACAAAATTTTACTTAGAATCTTGCAAAACTATTAGTGTTAAGGAAACTAATTTGTGATGTCACCCGAGGCACTCCGCTTCGGTGTCAACAATTATATATGATAATACAGAAAACACAATGTTGAAATTGCTTTGCTAAGCATGAAATTATTTTGTAGCTCTCTCTAAACTAACCAGTTTAGAGATCTGATGGATCATATGACAAAAATAAATACATGCATCTCTTTCCAAAAAACTGGGGCTTCACGTATTTATTTTGCCTTTTCTTCTCACCTTCCCCATAATCAATGTGTGGATTGGTTCCATGGTATACATACCAAGGAATGAAAATCTGTAGGATCTGCTCGTAATCTGGCAGACTTTCCCAGTGGTGAATTACCTTGATTCCACTAAGGTCACCAGGGTGAAGAAGTCACAGAGCGGATAGAGGTCATCTCCTAGCCTAAAGCATGCGGCCAGGCTTGTGCTCCTTCATGTCTCCCGCATAGTCTAAAAACTCACAGTGAGATCCTGGCCTCCATCAATAGAAACGTCCCATTCTGACTTGCCTATACTAGGAAAATATGGATTTCACCTTAGGAATGAAATTTTTCTCTGCTGACTGTAAAATGAACAGAGGACGACTAAATCAGTTAGAGATTCGTCCAGAATCGATGCTCACATTTTGACATTCCACTATGGGAGCCAAATTCTAAATCTCTAGACAAATTGCCAGACCTCTAAGTCAGCATGATGCTTGCCTGCGTGTAGTGCAACATATATTTGAAACAAGGGGAAAAAA
This sequence comes from Butorides virescens, assembly GCA_017310255.1. NCBI lineage: Eukaryota > Metazoa > Chordata > Aves > Pelecaniformes > Ardeidae > Butorides > Butorides virescens. The sequence goes on along the minus strand of JADKXX010002161.1, from coordinate 73,179 downwards.
TTTCCATCTTAAATGAGCTGTTGAAATACCACTGAAGTGGGCAGGAAATGTGACCTGGATGTCACACTTAAGTCACTAGCTGCTGAGCAGACTTCCAGCTCAGAGGCACCAGTGCATGCCAGGCAGCGCGGGGTTCCTCCCCTCTCCCACACCAGTTAGCACCTGGAGTCAGGCACTGCTGAGCGGTTCTCACTTTTCCATCAAATCTGCACCAAGATTTGGTGAAAGAGAAGAAAGAAGAGCAGAGGCAGCAGCAGCAGCAGTTCCTGACCTCAGTGCTTCTCCCTTGCCCATCACACCCTTCCCCTGCCAACCTGGTCTAGCTACACCATCCCTTGGCATACTGTCTTTCTCCCCCCCTCAGGGACATCTATTTAGGACATCTAAAAGCCTGAAATATCTTGTTGGAAATTGGAATAAGGTAACACTTGATCAAGCTGGTTAGTCTGGACAGGGTCTAGAGGGCTGCCCACCTATCTCAAGTATGGGAGGTTATGACAGAAGGGGTTGGGAGAGAGAAGGATGGGCAGGAGAAGGGGATACTGAGATAATCTCCATAAAAACTGGAAACCACCGCTGATCCACTTTCCATCTTTTACGACTGAACTATGAGGAAATTAACTGGACTTAGAGCCTGAAAGTGATTTGAAGTTTTATATAAGCACCTCTTTTCTTTAAAAAAAAAAATTTACTATGGTTTCTCTTTGTAAAAGTCCTCTGGAAATCAACTGTGATCTTATAAGGTCACAGTCTTGAAAATCTAGTCACACAAGATCTGTGTGCTACACAAAGTTAAAAGCACGCGAGCTTTTTGGCTGATGTAATGCTGACATACAGCTGCATAGAGACAGGGCTGACATTTGATCAAACACAAGGCAGGAAAATTAGAAGGTGTATGGCTGGATTTTAATGAAGGTGTGCCAATAATTTAAATAATCCAGGGTTTAGGTGCACCTTGAAACGCACTATATGAATTCCGATGCAGACTCTGGTTGAAATAGATATTGTAGTTCGGTCCATATGCATTTATTCTGCATTATGAGACAGAACTGACTGCTTGCATCTATGTGTCAATCATGAAAATGAAAGGCAATTAAATATGAAACTTCCCCGCTAGTCTTCTCCTCCTACCCGTATTTTCCAGGTACAAAACATTGTACAACTCAGCATCAAAACAAAAAGAAGAGCTGGGTTAATGCTGTAACATGCATCTATTGCCCTTACTTACATAATAGGTTCTGCTATACCATCTGTTTCCCACCTTTTTGCAAGGAGAATCACGAGCTAGGTGCGAACATGGCTCCCTCTAGAGCTTGAGGATCGGACAAAAACACAGCAGGCAAACCACCTCTGGCTCCAAAAGCTTGCTTGAAGTCCTCAGAAAGGCGGACATCCTGAGAAAGAGCGATGTGCACATCAGAGAGGCCAGGGAGCCTGTCGCAAAGGCCGCGCTTCCGAAAAGCTTCTGTCAGGGACTCTCTGCTACCTGTGAGAATGGCTCGCCTTTCCACTGTCAGCTTGTAGGGAACGGGGTAATGGGCCCCCGCATTTTGGGAGAGGTGAGAAACCCCTGAGCACTTGAACCTTGTTTGCTGCTCAGGTGAGCCTTGGCCGGAGCCGGGGAACGGAGGATGTGAGTCAGCTCAACAGTTGTGTCAAATGTTTTGTGTGGTGAGCGCTGACATATTTAGCCCTTTGGAACGTAGAGGGTCTCTGAGTTAATTAACGCAGCGGCGCTTCTGTGCGACCCCGCTTGCCCTCCAGAGCGGCCATTTCCCCACCAGGGTCGTGCTAGCACCCCTCGCCCTCGCTGGCCAGCCAGAGGTTTGGGGTGGTGGAAGGTGGCCCAGTTTCACCCGTAGCCCATCCTACGGCCGGGGAGCCCGGGGACAAGCGTACGGGGACGCCCAGAAGGCGGGGGGGACCCAGGCCCAGGTGTGCTTGTGCGTCCGGCCTGGCCCGCGCCCGCGCCGCCCCGTCCCTCAGCGCCCCGTTCCTCTCAGCAGCGCCGGTTCCCTCGAAGCTCCGCTCCCCCGCTTGCCCAACCCGGCGGCGCCCCGCCGCTTCCGCCCTCCCCGCTCCCCTTCCCCATCGCCCCGTCAGGCCCAGCCCCCCAGCAGCCCCCGCCGCTCCCCCGGCCTTCCCGGCCGGGCTGCCCCGCGGGCGAGGCGCCCGCAGTCCCCGCCTCTCCCCTCACAGATAAAAGCCGGCGCTTCCCGCCCCGTCGGCAGCTGCCCGCGCTCCGCCTCGCCGGGCCCCCGCCGGATCGCTCACCCCGAGGATGCTGCGCGCCGTCGCCGGAGGACGGGCCCTGCTGCTGGGCGCCTTGCTGTGCCGCCTGGCCGCCGCCGGTGGGTAAGGGCGGGCGGGCGGGGGGGGGCGGCTGGGTGCCGCTGACTGAGGGGCGCCGCACCCCGGGAGGGAGGGCCGCCCCCCGCGGCTGTGGCGGGCCCGGACTCCGCTTCAGCACCCCGGGGCGCTCGGGTGGCCGAGGGCTGGTTTCTCCCGGGGAGGGGGGATCCCCGGCGGCCGCAGCCGGGGGAGCGGAGAGGGGGTCTCGGGAGCCGGCAGCCGCCCTGCGGGGTCACCCGCAGCACGCCCGCCCCGAGCCCCCGGTTCCGAGCCCGCCGCGGGGCAGAGGAGGCGGGCGCGGGAGGGCGGTTAGGACAGCGCTTCGTTCCCAGAGGGTACCGGGGTGGTGCGGGGCTTCCCCCGCCGGCTCCCTCCCTGCCTTTTCCCCGAAGCAGCGGTGGCTGCTGCCGGGCCCGCGGGCCACGGCCGCCTGCCGTCCGCTCGCCCGCCGGCCACCGGTTCATCCGCGGGCAGCCCCTCTCAGATGTAAGCGTGTAGGGCAACCGCTGATCTTCTAAAGACTTATCCTTCCAAAAGAAGTGGGGAAACTAGGAGCTGATGCCTTCCGCAGCAGATGTAGCCGGGAGTGACTTTAAACGCCGGCACGTTTCTTTGGTGCTTGGACATTCTCATGAGTATCGTCAAGCTTTTGTAGCTTCTTCAGAGGTCTTGGATCGAAAAGGAGGAGCGTTAGACAGAGCTCCCAATAAGTTACCTCACCAACCTAGGAGTTACAAGCGGGAAAATAATTTTCTTCCCGTGTTTCACGCTTCTGCCAGGACACGTTCCTTTAGTAAGATGAGCACCGGCCCAGAGGGCAGGACCGAGCCTTTTCCCCCCCTGAAAGAACTTTTCCAAGTAGCAATTAACAGCAATTTCCAAGTAGCAATTAACAGGGAGTGCAGGGAGCCTGGAATTATAATATAATATGACTGATGGCACTCTTTTCTGTGTTTAAATGCAGAACTACCAACAGCAGTTAATATAACTTGGTCTTCAATCAATTTTAAAACGATACTACAGTGGCAACCAAAACCATCAGGTTACTTCTATACAGTAGAAATACACGGGTAAGTAGATAACACCAAGGTGTGCTCATTAATGGCAACTGACGGAGGTGCAAAGAGTGTGTTTGAATATTTCTGAGACTGAATGTAGCAGGGAAAGAGCCCAAACACGAGGATTTAGGAAAATTACCAACCCAGCTGTTAATACTTTTTTGTATCCAACTATAAGGAAATCTGATCCAGGCTTCTGGTGTTGCCCACTTCAGAAACAGAGAGTTGAGCTTTAGATCAGTATTTCGGTTCTGGGGTTCGGTGCAGGCCAGCTGCACTGGCGATCTAGGCCAAGACGCTTTGAAGAAGTTGACGCTCAGTCTGACATTCCCTGTGTTAGGTAGAGCTTCACCTTTTTATGTCTTCCAAGGTGTCTGGGCTGAGTCTTTCCTCTTGAGTCTTGGGAGGTGTCTGATAAAGAGGAGTCTGCATTTTATTCTAATCGGTGAATCACAGTAAATGAATAATGTGTCTTGCCGGGTAATACTAAAAATTACTTTTGTTTGTCTACCTCTGTTGAGACTTCCTCTGTCATCATGTTTTATGTAAGCTATGAAATATTGTGGGCATAAAAAGTAGCCAGCTTACATGAAGTGTCTAACATCTCTTCCAGTACTGCACGAGAACTTCCATGAAGTTCAGTAATAAATCTGTGCTCTTCTTAGCTCCCGTATTAATTCCTAGACCATTATTAAACATGCCCCAAAGGGAAACCGTGTCATCAACTCTCCTACATATTAATGAAAAGATGGTACTCTTCTGTCTGTAAAAGTGGCATAGAAATGAGAGATCTCGTGACTAATGGATGAAATACCAGTGTGGTGGCCTAATGTGCTCTTTTATTCTTCAAGGGAGTGATTAAATTCATAGACTTAAAAGCTCACACTAGCAGAATGAATTTTATGAAATTTATGAATCTGGAGTTTCTTTCCAGCCATTTGTGCTTGCAAAAAATTGATGTCTGTTTGCCCAAGATTTAGTATGGAATCGGGTATAGCTCTGATACGGAGACACTTCTTTAGACAAGTTGCTCTTATGGATGAAGCGTGCTTAAATGTTTGCTTTCTCATCAACGTGCATTTACAGAGTATGTTTGTTTGATCACAAAGATCAAATCTCCTCTGTCCCTTCTCAAGGCATCCCTAGGACGCTATCACTAACTGATCTGTGACAACATAAGGAATCTGGTGAAGTGAGAAGGGAGTTCAGGCGACTCTTAAATAGAACTTAACTTGCTTGGAGGAAAACTCCCAAACAGTCAGCACGCTTCCTCTTTCAGCTGAGATCACTCATTTTTTTCTTTTCCTTACTTCACCAGCAAAAACAGGGAAAAGAATTGAAGCAGCAATATTTAATCTGTTTTTCCATTCCTGCTTATTAGGAAGTAAAATGGGGAGTTAACACTTTCTTTTCCTGGTTTCATTACGATTTCTCGAGTAAATGGACCTGCTTTCTATCATTTAAAAATAGAGGTGCGCATGGGTCAATATTCTCTTATTGTAACTCTGCAATGAAAATTGCTGCTGCTGTGTGGTTCTTAGTGATGTTTGTACCTGCCTACATGCAAAAACAAGTGACATATATGAGGAGACATCGTTGTCAGATTAAACAATTAATACTGGTGTCAACAGAGCTTCCTAAGACAACTGATGTTTCTTAAGGCAATGGTTTTCAGATGTATCAGGGATAACACTTTCAAAGTGATCTATGCATCTTATGTTTCTTTTTAAATAAGCCAACTGCAGAAAAATCCAAAATCAGAACTAATTACGGTTTCTAATCAGTTTGTATAAAAGATTGAATTTTTAATTCATGTAGGTATCCAATAATTTATTTAAATAATTACTATGGATCATATTTGATTTCCTTGATTCTACTTTGAATTGTGAAATATAGCTGTACAGGAAGGTCTTTTTTCAGGGTTTTTCCCTTCTCCTTTCAGCCTAGTCAAGGCTGTTCCACGGGATGAGGGGAATCTATACAGTTTGAGGGGAAAAAATGATTTTTAACATCTAAATATGTAAAAGTCTGGTGGGAAAGTGTTGACGCTTCTTTCTTGCTCTTTTCAGACAGACATCTGACACCAAAAAAAAATGCATATTGACAACAGAAACAGAGTGCGACGTCACTGACGCGCTCAGGAATGTACGAGAGACGTATACAGCACACATACTCTCTGTAACGTCCTCCCGGGTGGATAACTTTGAAGAACCACCCTTTGCAGTCTCTGAAAAATTTACACCTTATAATCAGAGTAAGTAGGATTGCCAATTGAATCTTATCGTAAACTTCCTTTCAGGATGATTACTTCCATTGACTTAAACGAGGTTTAGATTGGGCCCAAAGGTTTTTCCTGTAGATTCTTACAGTAGCCACACTGATACCTGGGAAGACAACATTCAGGCATAAAGCTTTCCCTGTTGTAGGGGAGCGTGTAACATTTTAGTTAGAATTTGTTTCTCACTGCAGTTGAGTAGACCATTTTATTAACATTGTGTACTAGATGAAGATATGTGTTAATGATTCAAGGTTTCGCTGTGTTACTTTGGGTCTGTAAACTTGTCCTAGGTTTGAGGCGGGAAGGGAGTGGAGGGAGGAAAAAAAGAGCATGTTGTGTAGAAAAGATTATGTCAGTTTTTTTAACTCTAAAAATGCTTGTTTAGCTGTTCTTGGAAAACCGGAGATACAGAACTATACACAGAAAGGTTCCAAACTGAATATTGTGCTCCGAGATCCACTTACACCATATACATTTCCTAACGGAAGCTTTCTAAGTATTCGAGATATTTTCCAACATGACCTGGAATACAAACTCTATTACTGGAAAGACCAAAGCTCTGGAAAGGTAAGGTCTAACTCCCCTTTTTACATGGTCTGTAGCCATGTTATAGCTACACAATTTCTGTGCTACCTTAAGAGCTAACGCTTTTGCAGAGAACACTTCCTTGAAATACTTTCTTTTCTTTACAGAAATATGCAAAAACAAAAAGCCAAAAATTTGAATTAAGTGTTGAGAGCACAACAAACTATTGCTTCTACGTACAGGGAATAATTCCCTCCCGCAGAGAAAATCGTAATGGTCTAGAAAGCATGGTGCTTTGTACCGGTAAAGGAACAAATATCTTGAATGGTAGGTATCGGGTGAAGCTTGTCATACAGTCTGTAGCATTCTAAGAAAAAGACACTTCAATTCGGAGTATATTTTTATACCTCTTTAAATTGTGATGCCTCCTATAGAATAAACTATTTACTGTGTAAGTGAGATGACCCAGCCCGAACATGGAAACTCATGGGAAGAGCTCACAATAAGTAGGAGTCCACCATCTACAGCTAGTTGGAGCTGGTTTTAGGGGTTTGCTAAACTGTTTTGATTAGTTTACAGTTGTCTGAGTTGATGACTGATCACTGAGGTTTTGGATCTCATCACTAGCCTTCAGCTTCATTTTTTTGTTTTCTGATTGTTTTCCTCCGATCCTTCTGATAGCATGTCCCATAGTAAATGCTTGAAGGATCAGCTCTAAAACATAGGAGCGCTGGAAGCCTACGTATCCGTTGGCTCATAGTTTGAACTGAATGTTAGTTGTTATTTCAAAAGCAGATGATGAGACTTAAGACTTTCTTTACATTACAAGGTCAGAGCTTGGCAGGTTGACTTCTTTACTGGTAAATAAGTCAGTGAGTGGTCGGTGAATCAGACAGTCTAATTCCAGACAAACACTCTGGATAACACTTTCTTCCATATAAAGTCATCAATATTTATTAAACAGTACCACATTGCCGTACTGTATCTTTCTTCTCTACTAGATAAGAGTATTTGCACTCGTAAGTAGAAAAGCTCTTCTAAAATTGGCAAATAAACTCTCTCAAATCAACATTATTATCTGGAGATATATTTTTGTTTATCACAATAGCTGAATTCTGGTAAATTACAATTTGAATAGTAGTCTCTTCTGTTGGTGTTTTCTAGCTTCTAACCTAGAATAGATTTCCACTTGGACGCAGTTTCACAGAAATAATACAGGGGTAGGGCGAATGGCTTGACTCATTTTTGTGGTGGTGGCATGGTATTTGAGTGCACTAACCGAACTAGATTAAAAACTAGCGTGAACCAGGTGAAATGAAGCTTTACCTCAGTTCAACAAATTCACATTAAAATGAATTCAGTTCACACTGAGGCGGTTGCTCCACTTCTGTGATCCTGTAAAATACAGAAAGCATTGTTTAGATCGGTGGAGCGGATTCTAAGAGTTTGTAGCACTGTGACGTAATGGCCTCTGGTTACTGAATCTTGGCTTTTTTTTCCTCCCCTGCAGAATACGGAGCAGAAGTCTTTATCATCATAGCGGTGATAGCAATTGCGGTCATCACCCTTACCATTGTCCTGTCGGTGATCCTGTGTAAATGCAAGAAAGCAAAAGCTGCAAGAGAAAAAGAACCGCTTAATGGTGTCTAAGGAAAAATTATTGTGGACACTAGGGGCGGTTCCGAAGCGCAAAAAAAAACCAAAACAAAACAAACATAAATTGGGAAATTGGGTGGAGCCTTTTAGCCTCTCTGATACAGGAATTTTGAAGCCCAAAGTTTGTGTGGATTCAAAAATCTATTAGACGGTCACAGATGAAAAATCCAGATATCGGGAAGCCCCCGTGTCCCTCGTGGCCGGGGGCTGGAAGAGTATTCTGGTGATCTGTTGCAATACCCTAACCCTGCTCTTCCCAAGCTCCTCCCATTGTCCTGTCTGAAACAGGATTCTGAACTAGATGGACCTTTGACTTGGCCAGGTACGGCCATTCTGAAAGTATGGCCTTACCGAGCCAGAAGATTTACGGTACTTGTGAGGGGAAAAAAACCACTACTTTTAAAAAATGTGTCCTTTACCCAGCTAAAAGGAACAACTTTCTGTTTCTATGAAACAAAACCTGTATTTATCTGACTTTCTTTTAACATTATTAACTGGTGAAATGATCTGTTAGTTCAGATGTGACAAAGATGCTACTATTATTTCTGCACTTCTTGGATAAAATTAACTTGGTCTATTTATCTCAGATGTAGATAATCAAAGGTAGACAAACTGAAACTACTGTACTGGCGACTTGTAAGGAACGCTCGAAGTAGGGAGCTGCTATCCATCTGGAAGGCATATCCGGATTACACTACAGCTAGAGTTACACAGACAGGGTAGCCTGATGGTTCCAAGTAAGTGCTAGAACAAATACTTTGCAGTTTTTGAGTCGGTAGTAACTCACTTCCTGCAAGCACTGAGGAAGTAGCAGTATTTACTGCTTTTTGAACATTATTTTTAATTCAGCGGTGAATGGATAGTTTACGTGGTATAGATTCAAATCATCTCGGTGATGGGATTTGGAGGTACTGTTGCTTTGACTGTTTTAATATTTATTTTATAAATTATAATCTAATTTTTATACTGGTGATACCTGTATTTGTGATGGTAATTTATACTTTTCTAATGAAATAAAGGTGACTGGGAAAATAAGACTTTCTCTTCCTTTTTAAAATCAAGAACAGCATTCATTCCAGAACTGAATTAAAAGCGCATTTAGGAAACTTAATCTCACAACAGCAGTGTAGGCAAGCTGCCAGAAGGAAGGATAAAAATATGAGAAGCCACAGTTTGCAAACTGGTGAAAGGTTTTGAGGAGTCCCGAGCTGCTTTTCAGCTGTGCACGTAGGTGAGCAGGATTATTCAGTGTTTGCATTCACAGCTTCTCGCTCTGGTGGCAAGGGGAGCGTGGATCCTGCGCGTGGGGATCCCCACAGCGGTGCCCGTACTGCTTGGGGTACGATTGTTTGTCCAGGGCATTGCAGGGCCTGGCCCAGAGATGAGAACTGCTGCAACTAATGTGGGTACCTCCTGCTGCTGCTAACGATAGTGATAGGCACACACCCCACCCCCCCCCCCCAAAAAAAACCCCAAGAGAATGGAAAAAATGCATCTTGTAATTGGCACTAATTGGCTGTATATCTCAAAGCTTTATATGTGTCTTTCTTAAAAGAAGATACCCCTTGCATTTATGAGAAGGAATAGCATCATATAAAATTATTATCCCAATCTACTAATTTTTTACAGAATTGTATTTATGTTTTTCATCCCTACTGTACTACAGATACCTTTGCTGTACGGATTAAGACTCCTGTGAACGTGTGAGTGTGATTTACAGGGAGTTTCTTTTTTCTTTAATTCCCCTTTTTTACAGACGGAAGAAAACAAACACTACCACCCCCTCCCAAAAAAAGCCATTTACTTAGAATTGTGCAATAAATGCTTGATACATTTTCTGCTGATACATAAGCCTTGTATGGAGGAGGAATCTTACACCACCAATCAAAAATATGAGAGCTTGTGGGAGTAAATTCTAAAATATTCCGAAGCTGTCGTCATTACTTCCCTTTCCTGTCCTGTTCTTGCTTCCTCGGCTTCATTCTGGGCCGAGCTCAGAAAAGGGAAGAGCTCATAGGAGAGGGAAAGCCTGTAGGTTACAGCATAGCTTTTTTTAAACTAGACCACGCAGATGATTGCCATAAGCTGCTACACAGAAAGATGTTTTTTATATATATATGTGGGTTATATATATCTGGGGGTGCTGGTTGACAGCCAGCTTTACACGAGCCAGCAGGGTGCCCAGGTGGCCAAGAAGGCCACCAGCATCCTGGCTTGTATCAGGAGTGGTGTGGCCAGCAGGAGCAGGGCAGTGACCGTGCCCCTGTGCTGGGCACTGGGGGGGGCTGCCCCTCGAATGCTGGGGTCAGGGTTGGGCCCCTCCCTCCCCAAAGGACCTGGAGGGGCTGGAGCGTGTCCAGAGAAGGGCAGCGGAGCTGGGGAGGGGTCTGGAGCCCCAGGCTGCTGGGGAGCGGCTGGGGGAGTTCAGCCTGGAGCAGAGGAGGCTGAGGGGAGCCCTCATCGCTCCCTACAACTGCCTGACAGGAGGGGGGAGCCGGGGGGGGTCAGGCTCTGCTCCCAGGGAACGGGCAATGGGACGAGGGGAAACGGCCTCCTGTTGTGCCAGGGCAGGGTGAGGTTGGACATTGGGAAAAATTTCTTCCCCCAAAGGGCTGTCAGGCACTGGAATGGGGTGCTCAGGGAAGGGGTCGAGTCCCAACCCCTGGGGGTGTTCAAAGAACATTTAGATGTGGTGCTTTGGGACGTGGTTTAGTAGACAGGGTTGGAGGGTTGGACTTGATCTTGGAGGTCTTTTCCAACCTTAATGATTCTATGATTCTATAAATCATACTTCATTACTTAAGAGAGTATTGCTTTGTCCTGAACACAAAGGTTGTTTTTATTAAAAGAAAGAAAGAAAGAACACACATAGAAATGCCAACAAGTGCTTTAATGGCATCAGAGTGACCCACTACCACACAAGTTCTGGAAAGCTGAAGTGCTTCTGTTCCCTGGCTGTGTGTGCTATCATCCAACAACGCTGAGTAACTAGTCACGGGGCTCACAGATCCCATTTCACAGAGGGGGTTTTTTGCTGTTTGTAGAGACAGTTGAGAAAGGGGCTTTTTATTGCAGACTTCTGGAAGTATCATCCCTTGGGTCAGTGTACTGAGCCCACACAAAAATGTTTTCTGCAGAGATTTAATCTCAGAGTATCAGGGTGGGCAAAAGGAGCTGTTGAATAAAGGTATTGTCCCTAGGAAGGAAGACTACAACACACACGTGGCCACAACAGCCCTGTACCAATGTAAAAGGGATGTAAGAAAGGGAAGGCTTTTCCCACACCCCTGAGTTCCCTGGCTCACCTTCTAAGCAGGTTTCTGTAAGTGAGTGTGTCCCTACCGCTGCTCCCGATTCGCTTTGCTCCTTGTCCTCTGTTGCAGGAAGGGGTACCCGGCTGTTTGAAGTGGATAAAAAAAATCTGCACGGTTCCCCGACGCAGTACTTGTGTTCTCTCCTCACACAAATCACGCTGTGATAAGCCGCTTTCATTTTACAGTACTGCTTTAAACCCGCATTCTTCTTCTTTAGGCAAGCACATAAAGGCTGATGTTATTCTGCTACTTTTCTGCCAGCCCTAACAGACAATAAAATTACTGCCATTACTGAAAATGAACAACTCTAGGGGACTTCATAAACGTATACATGCTAGATATGGCAGCAAACAGCTCAGCTAATCTGTTTCTAGCGGAGTCAGCTTTCCCCCGTGAGAAGGCTGCTGCTGAGAGGCACGTACGTAGTGATAAGAACGCGATTATAAGCTTAACGTGGTTCACTGGTTATGTGGCAACTCGGGGCAAAGCCTTTCTGCATTAAGTGAGGATGAGGAGCTGGGATAGATTACCTTCCTGGTTCAGTTTTGTTTATTTTGCAGGTTAGCAGTGATCGCTGCACGGTTTCAGACCCCTGTGATACACAGGAACGAGTGGGCTTTGACAGCGCCAGACCCAAGAGTCAACTGAGTAGTCTTCTAATTACACAGCATTTACCCACATACGAATGACCGCGCTTTCCGTAGTCTGTGTTTGTCACCGAGGGAGAGAGGAGACCCAGCGTTCATGTTTGAGGAAGACAGGAAAGCACAAAAAAGCACAACCTGTGAGACGGGACAGAAGCAGGAACTGGCCAGCTGAAAAATTTTTCCGCAACCACGAGGTGCGGCATTACTGCCCACGGCCCACGCTCTCTCTCGGGGGGTATGCCCGTCCCCTTCGCAAACAGAAACCGTCACAGAAAGCCACCCTGCTCCTCTTTGCCGGTGTGTCCCCTCCAGTGCTCTACAGCAGGACTCTTACAAAAAGCTCAGGGCATAATGACCGGGGCAGATGTGCTGCAAATCTCCTCTTCCAACCACCTCGTGATGAGAAATCTTCCCGCTAGTGAGATCCTTCTGCTTCTTCTGGCACAGGCTCCCTTTCGGCCCGTATAGCCCATCTCGGGATCCCCCCAAGGAACATCTTTCCCTGTAATTCCTCGGCCTCTACCTGTAGCTGAATGAGTTCATACAACGATGTGCCTCACTCAGGTGATGGCTTCCAGTAAAACCTGCCAGTACCTGGGAATAAAGACCCCACCACGCTGACTGCCTCTGGGGCTTTTACAGCCGTGTCCTCTCTCGTATCAGGCCTGGCTCTCATCTTGTCAAAATCTGTGCCCCATTAGTGCCATCATTCAGCAAGTTGCTCCTGCTGGAAGCTCACGACGTTTCTGCTCCTTACCTCCCCTGGCTCCTTCGCTGAGGTTTCCATTCCTCTCCCCCATCCCCTACTCACTTCCATTCCCCCTCGTCCAGAGATGACCCACTGTCTCATTTCCACATTTTAGGATCTCATTTAAATAAAATTTAAAATTTAAAAGTAGGATCTCATTTAAATGAAAATACAGCACCTGAATAAATATATATCCCCCAATCAACAGTCAAGAATATATTAATAGCATGGCACTATTTTTTTTTTTTTTTTTTAAACTCTCTACAGCTTTCCTTGGTCACCGTAATTGGATCAATAACTTCCAGAACATTCACTAGCGCTGCTCCGAGTGCCTCTCTCAGTGCCCCTAATTACCTTTAAGCATTAATGGGTTTAGTGGCTTGTTTAACTAGCAATGAAGTTAGTAATCTGAACTCAAAGAATATTCAGTTCCAGATCTCAGTTATCCTCATTGATGTGTTTTCTTCTATTTTTCTTCTCAAATTTTCTGCCTTATTACTTCAAGAAATACTTAAATAGCAAAGAAATACTTAAATAACAAAGTACTCAGACATTGTTATATTCACAAAAGTATTTCACCAAAAGAGGTTTAATTAAAAACCTCCTTCCTCTGAATAGAAAAATATTTTCCCAGTGAGATCACCGGGTAATTTTTTAATTAGTTCTTCAGTAATCACATAACTCACCTAAAAAGCTCGGGTAATGAAAGAGCTAGAATGACAAGTGAGATTTTAAAACCTACTGCAATAAAAAGTACTCATGATTCCAGGGAAAACAGGGGGGGTGTGCTTTGTTTTAAGGAGTGCATCCTTGATTAACACACAAGGTTTTCCCTCTGCTGCCTCCACACTTCACTGTCCCTCCGCAGGGAATACGTACGTCTCCACAGAGATGCTACTCGGCCTGATTTCCCATCTTCCCACTTCATTCATAACGCGGTCGTTTGCTTCCACAAAGCATGGAGGGTGCAAAACCATTCTGTCGTACGCCACCTCGGCAGCTATCGCTTTGGCAGCGGAGCCACGAACACCGCGGATCCATTCCTTCCTTGCTCGTCACGCCGCCGTATCGCAACGGCAGCGCCGCACCTACGGCTCCCAGCCCGGGAGCCATCTCTACGATATTAAATCTGCAACTGCGTGCCTGGTATTATGTTCCCTGTCGCTAGAAAAGGTGACCCCAAGTGGCAAAAAAAGGCATAATCAGTACGGGAATCCAAGTTTTCCTAAATGGCTAGGACACTGATAGCCAGTTTGAATCCAGATTTCGCTGAGATTTGAAGGAAAAGGGCGAGTGAAATTTATAAGAGCTTCCTTTTCCAAATAACAAAGAGCAACAGGTCATCTGAACAGCTTAATGAGATCTGATAGGAAGGGTGGGAGCAGCTCTCACCCCCCCCAAACACCCTCCCTGTCTTCCATCCAGTCCACGTTTCCCTCTGCCAGGTTCTCCGGGGACCTTGGGTTCTGACGTACCTCATACCTTGTCCAGTTTTCAAGTACTGCTGGAAACAAGGCCCCGGTTAACAATCCGGCAGGTCGCAACAAGCACTTAAATAAGTATTAAATAATAATTGAATTTAATAATTTAAAGAGTAAACCCATTGTTTGCACAGTGGTGTTAAAGCCCGCACAAAACCGTACTCCCTTCTCCTGACAAAGTTCTCCTTTAGTCTCAGAAAACTCAGGAGTAGCTCAGAATTAGGAGATTTTCACAGAGAGCATTAAGCTTCTTACCAGACTTTCCCTCCTCGGTACGCTTCAAACAGAGAAGAGATTCCTCGTCCTGCCTTTTAACTAAGCCCAAAGAGATTTTGCTGAGTATCAGAAGCATGGACCTCATGCAGCCTTTTCAAAATTCTCTCTTAGGACTATTAGAAATACAACTATTCCAATTCAAAAAAAATTATCTACTTTAAATTTGCTATTATCTAGTTAGTATTTGTGGGTTAAAAAAAAAAAAAAAAGACTGCAAGAAATCTCAATGTGTAGATTTGACCTTGGCCCTTAATTTGCTTCTATGCTCCAAAAAAATTTGCTAACAGTTCCCAGCATTCCAGATAAGGCCTGTTGCAAAATGTAAGACTGCATCTTGGTTATAAGAAGTCTCCAGCACACAAGCCTGTCTTTTTAACCATTATTTTCCCAAACAGATCAGCTTTATCAGCCCCTCTATAGATACTTCGTTATCTTTCAGTGTTACGCTAAGTCCGTCACGTTAGCAGCTTCTGACACAGCCGGCTTTAGCTTCATTGCTAACTACGTTCCCGTTCTAGAATACCACAAAAAAAGGACATAAATAAAGGCAAGCTTATTTGAGGGAACATCTTCACACGACTTACCTTGTCATGATTCACAACCATTCAAGTTGGGCAAATGCTTTTTAGTACCTGCTTGCACTAAGCCATGCTAAGGAAATCAAGGGTATATCCGGTTGCGTAGAAGAATGACGCTTCAACTGCATACGTGGAATGTCTTTTCCAGAGCGATATTCCTCAAATTTTCTATAATCAAGGTCAAAAAATTCACTGTGATTTGTACCACACAAAATTTGTGCCTAACAAAGTTATTTTAATGCAGAAAACTTACTCAGTCACATAGGTGGAGTTCCCTCTTTCTACGCAAGTAAACCAAAGTCTGCAGTCTTAAGTTTTGTCCAGACAGCATTGACCTCATTTTTCCACTTCTGTTCTATTTTGGTGCGGCCTCAAGTGTGGGTGCCAGTTGTTTCCCAGAACGAGGGATGGGTGGGGAATAAGGATGTTGGTTTGTGGACGAGCAGAGCGGGGAACGGGGCTGGGCACTACGGCACAAGAGCTCCTTTTGCCTGTAAAAGCCATTGTATCGCATCTTTACGGTTCAGACTTGCCAAAGGTCACTAGGCCCGAGGTTTCTAACCAGCGTGAGAGAGATTGTGACTGTTGAGCCGGGTTTGTGAAAGATTTATTCCACAGAAGTGGAGCGTCCAAGTTCCCCTCCTGTCCTATTTTGAAATGCCCGTTGGATTATTATTCTTGCGCTGTTGCATTCCTCGCAGGATTACTGGCAAAACGTCTTTAGTTTCCAAAAGTCATTCCCCACGGAATTTCACCAGCTGTTTAGGCATATTATTTCTGTTTAAACCCTGAATCTGTCATATTTTTCAAATTATTCCCTTAGGGCAGCTTCTGTCTGTGAAGTTCCAGGCTGCTTGTCATCTGGCTCTGCTTTTGCATACAAAGAAAGAAAACGATGCACGAGTTCAAAGGTGGCTGAGCAACTTTGAAGATAACACATTTCTAAGGTTTTAACATAAAAGACAAATTGCTTTCATAGTAACCTTGCTTGGCTCTATTTCTGTTTCAAGATGAAACCAGTTTCATCTTACGTTTGAATGCGCACAACAGGATGAGTTCAATCAGAACATATAAACAAACATATTACAGGAACATGTAATGTGCGTGGCCGTTCTACACTCCAGATTAAGTTTAAGGCCTCATCAGTAAAAATCTGCACCCGGAGCAACTGCAAGAGCCTGGAACCACAACCTGCGAAGGGAAAAACCAAGCAACCTCCTCCCCAAATTGCTGCACATCACTGACTCATAAAACCAAGAAATCTCTTTCCATGCTCATGAAAAGGACTGGCACAAACCAACTGGTGCCTACGCCTAATAAAGAAGCAAATGCATCGTGTGTAGAAATAAGTGGTTTGAACAGCAGCTTTATAAGCAGACGTGAGCTGGCACACTGATGGTTTTCCTCTTGACAGATAAAAGTTGTCGTTTGTTTCTTCTATAAAATCAAGGTAAATTTTTGTCCTTAGTATTTTTCACAGTTGGATTTCAGGTGATCATTACCATGGTCGTTTCCATGACATCTCACGGTATGTATGGCAACTATATATACATTTTAATAATGGATTTTTTAACTCCTGTCTTGATAGTAGGACATCTTAATGTTTTTTTCACATTTCTAGATCATTTCAGAACTCCAAAGATGACGTGACATGCTGGCATCTGTTGAGCCTGCAGAGCGCTGAATCCTATGGAAGAATCACCAAATTAGTTCTTTCTCTCCAGTCCTAATCCATGGGATATTTCTTCTTTATAGATTTAAGAAACATGAAGACTGAACTTCCTCTTCTGCGGAAGCATAAGTCACTGAAGGTGTCAACACTAGACACAATTTGGTTACAAGCCAGTCAAGCACGTGTCACGGTAGCACTACGCGCGGCTCTGTTTCTCACTTGTCGTCTTCCCTAGTACGCAGTACAGGGCTAACAAAGTGGCAACACATCCAGAATTTTCTTTCAGCGCAAGTCACTTTCAAATGGTGCCAAAGTAATCTTCTATCTGGGCTGTCCAGCCAGATGTGTCCACTCCACTCCGTGCCACATTTGAGCAAGAAATATCCCTGCAACATGCGTCCTGCCTAGGGCTTACACTTGGGATGGAAGATGACAAGGTTCACCGTGACATTCTGTTCACCTTGTAGCTTATCCCAGTCTCATGCTACTCCTGTAGAAAGCCCCATCACCTCCCAAAAAAACCCCCCAAAACCCCAAAACATCAAGAAAGCTTAATTTTTGCTGAGAGGGGACAGCTGTCTGGAGCTTTATTAAACATTCAGAAATACTGGACCAAGGCTACTTGAACATCCTTAAAAGATGGTGGATTGATCCCTGAAAAGGAGTTTGAACACGTTGTTCCATGGTTTTAGTTCTAGCATTCCAAGAACTCATTTGCCCTCTACGTAAAGAAGAATTCAAGTGTTGACGCATACAAACCAAGCATTTGGAATGAACTGGATAGCTGAGAGCCAAGAGTTGGACAAATAACAGACTTCACACTACTCTAAATATTAAATTTAAGTATTAAACATCACATCCACAACACAGAAGTTCCTTTTTTTCTCTTCAGCTCCTCAGTTAAGTTGAATGACACTTAGATCTTTAGACTGCGTCCTTCAAGAACTTCCTCCCAAAAGGGAGCTCTACCCTTTAAGAATGCTACACAAATACACTTGCTGCACAATTAATCTCAGCTAAGAGTAGGAAAAATTAGTACTAATTAGCATTAGAAAATGCTGATCACTAGAGAAGACCCTTAAAATCAGTTCATTCAAGCATATCTTGCTCTCACTCTTACACTGCTGAGTTTCAAGTATCCCTATAGCTGATACGTCTACCACAACAGAAGAAAAACATTAAAAAAAAAAAAAAAATCACAAATACAATAAAAGGCGGAGAATGATTATCCTATTTTCCTCAAAGTGCAAAGATTAAGGAGCACTCAAAAGAATTACCACATTAAGTACTGATACTACGTTAACCTTATTCAGGCCCGCACCCTTCTAAACAATCAATAAACTTGAAGGGAAAAGAAGCAGCCAGCAGACAAAGGAGAGCCGGGAGAGGTCAGAATCAGTGCAGACTTAAAACCAGATTAACGCACCTATAATCCAATTGCTCTAAGTACGTATCTTCAAGTACTGAGCTCATGGGTTTTTGTTGAGCCTACAACTGGATGGCATCATCTGGCTGATTCCAGGGTGAATTTTAGACAGCACTATGGACTTGAAGCTGAACACAAGCCAACCGGCTCTTAAAGTAATTCGACATTTGTTGTGTATGCATTCACTGTATTGTTACAAAATTCCTAATCACGTCAGCAAGAAACATAAAAAGCCTGGATATATTTTATCTTTAGATTTATTATTATTTCAGAGGCACTTAATGTCTTACATTTATATAGCGCCATTTCCCCCTCCAAAGCACTTTACAGTATTTACATACAGGAATGTTTCCCACCACTGTTGAAATGCAGCCATCTGACTATTACCAGTACCATCTTCAAAGCACCAACAGTTTGAGACTGAAAATACTCATCAGTACTTTGTCTGAGATAGTCCAGAATTCCAATTTACAACCTTCCAACTTGTGCTATTAAAAAGACCTAACAGCTAAAATACAGTATCACAGTGCAATTCTGCAACAGAACCAAGACTTGGATCGTTTCCATTAGTTGTGGTTTGCTTTTTTGTTTTTTGTTTTTTTTAACACAATCTTTCATTAGACCAAGTCTATCTCAAAATACTTTAATGTAAGGCCTTTTAAGAATATCATTCTAAAACATCATTCTTTTTTATACTTTCTTTATAAGCCTCTCTTACAATCAAGCGCAGAAGAGTATTTTTCTTTCCTTCCAGTATGTTTAGCAACACTAAGTCTTGGCCCTATATACGAGCATCCTCAGTTTCAATGAACTTCATGGCATCTAAAGGCAAACCTATTCCTCCTTGGTTATGGAGTTGCATTTTTAATTTTCGGGGGGTTTAGTTTGTAAAATAAATCTGAGATTACAATTAAATTGGTTAATAACAGATTTTTGTGTAAAGTACCTTGGGATTTGCTGCTGGGGTGCTATATGTGTGCTGTGTATGGCTTTGCTTGTCAGGGTTAAAAATACATTACAGTATCCCAAGTTCACAACTCCACTGCAAAGTCTGCCCTAGTCACAAGGATAATAGGAACTTTCTCATTTTAGAGATTTATTTTTTTCTTTCTCTCTCTAAAAGGCTACTAACACATCCCTTCTAAAAGGAGTTGCATTTGTGCTGAGAACTTTCACAAAAGGAAAAAAAAAATAAAATAGTTGTCTGGCATCCCTATATTCATGGTTACAATTAAAAAAAGACTACCACCTCACATACAGCATGCTGCTACCTGCTACCTTACAGCCGATGTGAGAATCTGAATGAACAGGAAAAAAAAAAATTAGTAAAATAAGATATCTATTTGCCTTCTTGTGGACCAAGCACAAAAATCTATTCTGGTAACTTATTCTCTTGAGCATGCTACACTTCAGAGAGGCCTTTTTGATTTTCATTAATTTATTATACTATGAATGTACTGTGGTCACTAGGTGCTTATACCAGGATAGCTGTTTGCATTTGAATACTATGAAAGAACAGTAGTACTGACAGGTATGGGCATGAATTATGATAAAAGGAAAAATATTAACAGGGAGCAATTTCAATGTGAAAGATGATGACTATTCAAACTGGGTAAAAATTAACAGACAGCAGTGCATCCAAGTACATATCCATTTTATAAAAAGTTGGTTTTGTTTTTAATCTAAACCCTGGATAAAAGATGCACAGAGAACAGATTTATTGCATATTTTATGCATGCCTTCATGTAGTGCATTCCTATATTATACCTCATATGGAACACTAAAAAACTACTAGACCTTCACTGTACAACAGATATTGTAAATTTTTGTTTTAAAGCCTAAGCAGCGATTCGGTTTGAGTTATGCCTTCCTATTCCCTGATCACAAAAATCACCTTGCTGCATTTATGTGTATCAAAGTCATATGGCAACCACAGTAATCATTTGTGCAGAAAAAAACAGTTACAGTAAACTATTTAAAGAGTTGGTTTCTTCAAGGGGATTTGGCAGCTGGAACAAGAAAACCAACAGGGACTAGAGATGCTTAGACAACAGCGAGAATCACCAGTGCATAATCTGTATCAGAAATCAAGAAACCTCTTGACAAATGAGAGAATAAACGTGAAGGATGAAAGCATCATTTTAGGCTTTGCAGCCCAGACGACCACATGGAAATTACCATTATCACTGACTTTCAAACTCAGATCTGAACGGCAGCTAAAGATCTGATGAGATCTGATTTTCTGAAGAGGGAGAAAAGGAGGAACTTGCAAAAAGCAACTGCTGTATTACAGGACTGAACGCACACAAGACAGACAAGAGTCCGCTATTTCACAGATAAACGTTTTTGAGTCCATTCAACCCTGACTGATTTCAACAGAAGAATGATCGGACCCACATTCTTTTCTCCGTTTCTACTTGTGGGAGCCACTCATTTCTTCAGAACTGAAAACACACACAAGATTCTTTGATACAAGGAACATCACTTTTCTTATTCCTCCCCCTCCCCCTTTTTTTTTTGTCAGTCCTTTCCTCCCTCAACCTCCTCTCAACTTTTCATTACCATAGTATTTCTCTGACAGAAAAAGGGCAGCTGGGGTGGGGAACGGATGAAGCTCTTGCTAAACTGGGAGAGAACCGGATTGCTAAGCAGTAGAGAGAACTGCATGACAGACAGATGTTAAAGAGAATCCCAAACCCAGCAAACAAGAAGCTTAATTTTTTTAGCAGAAGGAATTAGTTTTGTCTTTTAGGTTCAGTCCATCCTTTATCAGCAAGGGCGTATTGGCTACATCACAAGGCTTGGTCAAGGAAAAGGCTCTTTCATTTAACAGGGCACAAATCTGAAGATGGGAGGATGTCCTGCACCATGTGAGATAACTCAGAAATATGCATAGAACAGAGCAAAAATCCAAGACTGCTTTGCAGGAACAAGAGAGGTAGCAACCCTAATTTTAACAGGGCTTTTCACTGAAGGGAAAGAAGGTCTACAAAAGTCAAATCAGCTGATTTCAAATGGTTTGCATCCCAGGATGAATCAGGTTACACTGATTTAAGCCCAATTTAATTTAGGCAGGTTTTTAAACCACAAGAATAAGGACATTCTTAGTACATATCAATAATTAAACCAACATATACACAATTAGCAATATCCTACATAATAGTAAACGCTTAACAGCTTGTTTGGGGTTATCCTAGTTAATTTGTTTAAAAAACAAGCTGAGTAGTTTTATCGTACAATGTCTGCCATCCTACGTACGTCATGAAATCATCAGTCTCTGTAGCAGTTCAGTTCATGACTTTAAGATCCAAATTCAACTGTGTCTTCAGTTATTTTCTTGAACTCGTAGTTTCCTCTGCCATCCATATGCAAGTAAAACTGAAATAAAAGAACATACATTATCAACGACCTAAAAATTACCAGGCTACAAATACCTTAATAAATTATATTTTTGAAGTAGTTCTAGTGCAAAATCTTAAACTCAGCTAGCCAGAGGGTAAGCTTCTCCCACGTCCTGTTTCATTAAATTCAATTGCCTCTGGAAAAAGTTAAACTGGTTTTATTCATATCATCCATTGGTCTGCTAATGGTCACACCTAGACTTCTCACTGCTGTCTTGAGTTTTCTGACAATATACTTAAGGTACACGTTCAGCCTTGTGTATTCATTCAGTATTAATTCAGTATGTTTCCCCACACATATAGTCTGTCTGCATAAAAAGCAATAACAATAGTAAAAATCTTAGTTTGAAGAAAAGCAGTCCATGATGAACTTTTTTTTAATGCATAGCTATATTAGACAACTTGAAAGCAAAAACTCCTGTTCACTGGATTCTGGTTCAAGGGGGGTTTTGAGGCTAAAAAAGAAGACTTAAGCATCTAGGAGCCTTTCATATTTTTGAGGTTACTTTTCCAGATACATCTAAGGATTTTTGGTTACTTTTCCCTTTGTAACTAGAAGCGTAACAATATTTCAAGCAGTGCAACTGGATTATGATAGCAAAACCCTTTTAAGAAAAAAAACAGAACATGACCCATTAGGATGTAAAATGAGAACACCTTGAATTGTAAAGTCAATTTAATAGAAGGCCAAACAACAAAATCCCTACCACCTACAGATATCCTTAGCAAAAGCAAAGGCTACATACATCATGATGTTTCCAGAGTGACTTTCTGTGGGAGACAGTGAAGAGAGTGATGCCAACCTACATGAAGAAAATACACACAATAAAGCGGTGAATTTTTCTCATGGGTTAGGTGTTACTGATTTTTCAGCATGGTATCAGCTGAAGAGCATAAATTAATAAACACAAACTTCCAGACTATTATTAACAGTATACATATGTAGCCTTAATACAAGATTTTGCAGTAAAATAAAAAGCAGGAGGGATTTATCTTTTTTTAAATTGATTTCACCATTCTTTTGCTCCTAATGATTTGGCAAAATGTAGAATGAACTGGGCAAAGGAGGTAAGGTAGGAGGCAGGTAAAACAACAAACCCGGTGATTAAAAGAAGCCTACTGTAACAGCAAAAAAAGCCAAAACTTCATCAAAATTAGAATTACAAACTTAAAGTGGCAATTTAAAAGGTGAATAATCTTCCTCTGTTTCCCTGCAGCACAGTTAATTATGCATCCCTAACAGTAGCACCAATTAAAGGAAAATATGGCTCTCATGATAAAACAAGGTAACATTTTTTCTTTCTGCAAGGACAGCTTAACCAGGAATTCTATTTTTCTGTAACATGTATTAGCCACTTGGCAACAGCAACTCTAAACCAAAAATACAAATGAACATTCAAGTTAATAGAATAACAAGTATGTGCAAAATAGACTTAGAAAGTTATCACAGTATTGATATTAATGTGGTAAAATTAGCTCAAGTAATAATGTCCGTGCTTCTGCAGAGTCCTCATCTGGTGTCAAGGAGCTTTCTGTGGTAGTCAGTTAAGTTTCCACTTCAAGTTGCAAACATACATTTCAGTGGATGCACAGCTTTGCTCCATTACCATTCTGAGAACACTGCTACTCAGTAAATAATGTTATTTCAAGCCCATTCTCTCCCAGGCAAAGGGTGTGAAATTGAATCTTACTGATATTTCACATGGCACTACATAGAAACTGAATAGGTGAGTAGAAGAGGAAAAGGAAAAAGAAAACTGTATTTAATACCATGATGTTCTCCTAGAGTGCTGGGCTTTTCATATCTCAAAAGAGAGGGAAATGTTAATTTCCAGCCTTTCACTTCTGTTGCCCTAGCCAAAAGAAACCTCTCCAACAACAAAAAAAGTATAAAATTTTAGATTATTTGATCTTCACTTGACATCCTAGGAGTTTATCTGGAAAAATAAGGTTACTTACCAGTAAGAGGCCACATGTACATCTAAATTATCTTCAGACTACAAAACAATTATTGAATTCTAGTCTGCATAAAGGGTCCTTGAATGCCCTTCTAAGCTTTTTTTTTTGGTAATCTGCACTAGGCATAAGGAAGAGAGCACCTTGTATCATTCCTGCTAACATACAGAGGTATAATTCTAGAAACAAAGAGCTTACCTTTCGGCAGTGGCTGTAAATGTAGCCTTCTACATCAACACTAACAGCACTGGTGCATTCATCCAGAATTGCAAACTGAGGCTTATGATAAAATAACCTTGCCATCTGGAATGCAAACCAAAAAGCTACTGCGGATACAGAACTACAATCAGTAATACAGTGTTAGAAGTTAGACTAAGAATTAGTGTCCAAAAATTTACTGTGGCAAGGGAATTTCTTTTAAGTTGGCATCCATTGAAGCCTGAAAATCCGAGAGCTGTATATTACCTTTCCTTTTTGCTTTGAAAAACAATTATTTTACAACTTTTGTTTGTATAATCAAAGTGTAAGGTGTGGTAAAAGGTCAACATTTCCTATTAAATTTTGAGTACAATAGGCATTGGTTTAGGTTATTTTCTCAGTACACAGGTATTACACATTTGGGGGGTTTAAGTAAAATATTAATATTTAGTAAAAAAAAAAGTTTACAATTCAGATTACATTTTCAACCTATGGCCTGTATTTGTTAAATATTTATGCTTTTGAGACATACTGCCATTCTCTGTTTTTCTCCCCCGCTGAGTACATCCATCCAATCCTGAACACTATCCCAGCCTCCTTCACGTTCCAAGATTTGACCCAGCTGGACATTATCCAAGTACTCCTTCAGCACCTTTTAATGAAACAGGAATGACAAATAGAGCTTAAGTGAACTTAATAAAGAAATTATTGAAAAAGGTTACAAAGGGTTATACTATTATACTGGTGTAATATTAACCCTGATAAATGTTAAAACCAAATGAAACGCAGCGTTTTAAACAGCAATTTCAGTATTTTTAAATCTGAAGCATTACTCATCTTAAGCAAGACAAAGGGTTAATGAACTAATTATCATTACCTGGTCAGAAATACCTTTCTTTCTCTGATCTTCTACAGTATCTGGATATATAACTTGATCTCTGAGCGTTCCAAGAGTCATATATGGTCTCTGAGATACAGTTAGAAACAAAAAAGTATGTCAGATATTTCTGAACATAGTCAGAGTAGGAAGAAAAAAACATTATTGTCAAGTAAAGTACTTTGCCTCACCTGGGGAACATAGAACAACTTTCCTCTTACAGGTTTTGTTAAACGCCCACCAAACAAAGGCCACAGCTGCAACAAGAAAAAGGTTTAAAATTGACCAAAAAAGTCCAATTACAACAGTGCTTTGGATTCTCCCCTGTTTATTTTAAAAAGTTCCCTTACCTCACCAAGAACACGAAAAAGTGAGCTCTTCCCACACCCATTTGGCCCACAAATCAGAACATTTGCACCAGATCGAACCTATAAATGCAAAGCCAACACATTAAAAGGGTTGTGAGAAAGTGCTATTGAAAGCTTCTACAAACCATAAGGCAAGGTGGCATCTTCATAGGCTCCTACATAGTACTTTTTGACATTAGAATGGATAATTTCCACCAATACTTTTTTTTCCCCTCAACTAGTTTAGCAACAACTGCAGCTGGAAGAAAACACACTTGTAACAATAAAAGCTTTTTTTTTTTTTGAAAAAAAGCTTATTGCTTTTTTTTTTAAACTAACACGATGATTACTTTTGTTCAAGTTTAAGCACACCATACAAGCAACTCTCCGTTTTTATTTGCACATTTTTTATAAGTCAGATTACCTCTGAAGTTACAATCTCCACTTCAAAAATTCTGTATGAATATAGTTTTCTATGATAAAAAACTTACCTCAAAGTTAAGGTCTTGAATCAAAACATCTCCATTAGGTGTCACCAGCGGAACATGATCAAACCTATTTGTATTGCAACATTTAAAAAATAAACAAACAAAAAACCAAAACCCAGTTGCCTAAAAGCAGCTTACTGCATGCTTACTCAGAGATTTAAGGAATAGGACAAGACTTCAGCAGCATTTCATTCAATACGCTGTCCCAGTGTTCAACTATAAACAGCTAAAGAAGCAGTCCCTTAATGTTTAACACACACCTACAGATATTTTTTTTCCTTCACATATTTGTTTTCTCAATCCTTTTAAGCCTTTGGTCCCCAAAACATCTTGTGGATATAAACCTACATTGAAGGATGTGCTTAAATTTAAACCTTCGAATGGAAGTATATTCCATTAGTTCTAAGGATACACAATGAACAGAATTCTCTGTTCACCTCCCACTTGCTTTTTTTTTTTTTTAATTAAAAATAGCTCTATCATCTCCTTTCTCCCTTCCCGCTTCCCTCCCCCCTTTCTCCTCTGCTCCACTACCTGCTCTCCACATTGACCAGATCGAGGCTGTTTAATCTCTTAACTGGCTTTACTTTATGCCTTTAAGTAGTACTACTATGTCAACACTATGCTGCTCAGACTGCAAGGAACTGAGGAATTGACTGCTACTTGAGTACATCAATGAACTGTCCAAGCATACAGAAATAAGAAAATATTTTGAAATGGAATACAGACTTGCCCCTGATTTTTACAGCTGAATTGTATCATGGAATAAAAGCTGTATCCAACATATTTCTAAGAAGAAATTTGCTAAAGCATTAACAAAATGGTCTGGGAAGTCATATTCCAAAGGACAGCAGGAAATGTTACCAAGAAGGCTAAGTGCAGACAGCATATTATGTCTTCCACTAACATGAGAGGACGAGGACTGACTTACAGAATAGAAAAGCTGAGTGGGAGTGAGGTGGAATGATTTGTAAATAAACCATAGTACAGCAGGAATTGCATGTTGTGATAATGTGTATTAAAACCTCTATTAGTAGTGGTAGAGAAGAAAGACTTAAAAGCCAGACTGCATTAAAAATATTGAAGTTGTGGAGAATTTGCAAACATACTTGATAAGGTTATCAGTGTTGATAATTTCTCCAGATCCAGGTATCAAAGGCAAAACTTGCTTTTTATCTGCATCTTTAATAAAGAAAAAAGTATTAGAAACTGGAGCGCTACACAGAGATACACATTTCATATTATGTCACATCTACCTTTTTCTTGCGACACCATAGTACGCTGATATTTGCCACTATTCAAGTCCTTCAGAACCTGCATTAATTCTGTAATTCGAGCTGTGAACCTAAAAAAAAAAAAAAAATAAACAAACTATAAGTGATTAATCTTTAGAAATTTTAGAAATCCACAGAAGCTCTAAAGAGTACTCTGTTAAGCTGTCAAATTGACAAGTTACTCAACCCAGCATGAAACAGAATGTTTACATTTTAAGAGTTGCACTGAAGTTGTCGAATATCCAAAATATTTACAGGAACCTTTTCCTGTAATAGCCAAGTATTTGATAACTTTTTTTCTTAAGAAGTAAAAAAAAAAAGTTTGGTAAATAATCAATACATAATTGATTTACGAGCATTTGACAATGTCTTTTCAATTAAACATTCAAACTGTATGCTGCTACTATTTAGATACAAAATTACTAGTGGACATAATTAGCACATCTCCAAATATGTTTTCAGTACAAAATGTTTTTAATTTCTAGATTTTTAGGGTGCTGCAATGAACAAAACACAACCTCATTTTGTTTTGATTGTACAGACAGCCAGTTTCTTAAAATGAGATAAGAAACAGCAATAACATAACTTTTGGAAAGATTTTATACAACCACTATTAAGCTTACCCAGCCAATCTTGTCATTTCACGGCCTGCTAGGACTATTCTGCCCAAAGCTTGAGACATTCTCAGTAACATTCTTCCACTTTGGTAGTAATCCTAAAGTAGGAGAAAGTTTCTTTATGTAGACCAACAACATTTAAATTCAGGAAATTGTTTTAATTCTGTTCTGTTTACCTCCAAAAGTTCTGCATGAGTACTATTCTGATGACGAGGATCAGCCAGGTTCAAAAATGGACGACTAACAACCAGGTAACCAACCACAGTGGCAAGGTCTGCAGTTTAAGAGTAAATATTAAGCTATGCATTAATTGAAGCAATAAGAAAAAAAAAGAGAATTCTCATGTAAAAAGTTTAGCACTTTGTTATTTATAGCAGTCCATTAGCACTGGGCAAATACTTACATTTGGCAATGATAGTATCAATGAAACCCATAGAGAACCGGAACAGGATGAAATTATGCAAATGTTCCACCTGGTGAGTTACAGAAGAAAAAAGGTCAAACTATATCAGTACCTGTTTTACTGCCTTTTATTATTTTACAGAAGTTTGATTCCAAATACAGTTATTTTTCAGCAATACCTCAACAACGTCTGTCACCTAACTGTGAGAAGCACTGCGCAAGTGTCCCTGCTGGCAAAGGCTTGAACTCTAGATCACAACAACCTAGGCATGAAACTAAGCAGTGAGAGAGTAGTAATTGTGGTGGATGAAAAGGAGGTAAGTGCCAAGAGAAAGACCATTCTATCAGAAACTTATATTCCACTTATAACCTACTAATTTATTTTTAAATCTAATGACTGTAGCAGCAGAAACACCAAGCCACTATAATTCAATTTGTATCAATATATGTCAAGAATCACCATGATAAAATTAATTGAAGTTTTGCTTAAAATGTTTTAAGAAGATAAAAGAAGTCTTACCAGCTTACGGAAGGTTTTATGAATAGTCTGTTTTTCTCTCAAATTTCCATTATAAAAAGCAATTTCTTCACTAAAAAAATAAAAACCAACAAACCCACAAAGAATGCAACATCATTTTGTTACAGTCTTTGAAAAAGTCAGCAATAAAACACAGCAATACAGTTCTTTCAGCTACCTTATGAAATAAGAGTTTGTACTTTTTCACAATAGTAGAACATAAACTTATCATAGCCCAGCTACAATTTGTCTTTTGAATTGGGAATATAAATGCACATGCGAATTATGTAATAATAATCCGCATAAAGATGCGGTTTGCTCAGAACTGATAGCATCAGACTTTCCGAATATATTTTAACATACAGCTTCCATTTACACTGCTTTGTCACTTATATCTTGCCACCCAAGTAAATCTATACCTGTTTGTAATAAGCCGTGAGTTGACATATCTGTACTCCCCTTCATATTTTTGTTCTATAATAGTCATCTTGCCAATTGGTCTCCTTAAACGTGTAAGGAAAAACCCTGAAATAATCAAGTACGCCATCATGCTAGCTGGACCCTGTGAACATCAAAAAAGAGCAAAAGCTTACCATCTAGACGGTCTCAAACTGCAACATCTGTACCCAAAATCCCCAGAAAACAGGAATCCCTTGATTCTCACCTCCCCTGTGTCTAACATTACCGATTTAATTACTCTTGCAATTCCCATTGTGTTCCTTTCTTTTGTGCTGTAGATACTGTTTTACTAATTTTACTAATTCTGTCCCCAGATGCTGTTCCCATCCCAGCCTTCTGCTCAAGTTTTTATCATCACCCAGTGTGATTTCCGTGCTCCACCATCCTAGCTTATTTCATTAATACTTTCCTGGTCCTTTCTCATTTCCTCTCCTTCATTTCTGCTTAGTTCTTTTCTCTGTATTTGCTACATTGTCACAGCAGTCAAGATTTCAGTCCCATTCCCTTCTTTGATCCATACATCCCCAACACATTTCCTGCTTCTCTCAAGCAGTCCTGGTAGGGATCTCTCATTCTTCTGGATCCTAAGCTGCAACAGACCAGGGGTCCCAAGGAGCATGCTTAAATATTACCGAAGCATGACATGGCATAAAACCAAGGCATAAACTGAATTTGGCATAAACTGCCTGTAACAAATAAATATTACAGAGACCAGTGCAAAGACATCCAAGACAGTAAAAATTACCTAGGTTCAGCTAAGCCTTTACTGCAGTCTGTTTCTACAAAGTCTACATCATGTGTCCCAGAGCTACTTCTTGTCAAACCCTGAACATGTTTGATAATGTACCATCTTACTAAGCTGAAGAATTATTTCTGTAATGATCTGCAATGATTCATCTTATGGGGGGTGGGGGGTGCAGGGGAGAAGAATATAATGGTCATACAGCTCAATTAAAAGAACGGCTCCCCTTTATAGAGGCTGCAAAGAAACAGAAAACCTACTTTCTCCTTTAAATGGAAGTCATGCAAGACAAAAGCAGCCAGAAGGGTACTGTACTAAAGGGGATTCCCAAGTAACTGCTAGAAGAGAATAAAGAAAATTCTTGTTTCTTAAAATAGTTGGTCGAATGCCTGCGAATTCTGGTTTTTGGCTTGCTTGCCTCAAGATAGAGAGCACTAAAGCATACAAAACATTAAGTGTAAAAGCGTATTTCCAGTACATCCCTTCGAATAATGGATTAATCTATAATTAACATCTAGAATTTTCCTCAGACTTTGAATAGGTACAAGGCTATAACCAAAGAAGGGAAAATTTGCTTATAATGCTAAAAACACCACCCAATTTACCTGAGCTCCTATTGCACTTGTTAGCTTGAAGATATACAAAACTATATCCAAGAAGGGCTGTAAGAGAAGCATAGAAAAAAAAACATTAGAACACCAACATAATATGAATATAGAATGGTCCAGAAACCACCAACCACCCCGATAAGTTATAGCTCTGCATTAAAAGCACAGCTTGTGTAATAGGTTAACCAGTGTTAAGTGCTAAAACAAAAGGAATCTCAGCCACATGACATTCACTCAAGCATTGACCATAAAAGCATTGTGATCTTCAGATAAAGCACATACCATTTAAAGAAGTACTTCGCTATTTTAGGTCTGTAATACCACTGGAATAACACTCTGCTCACAAAGCAAAGTTGGACTAGACCCCATGATTACTTCTTAACTGAAGTAATCATGAGAAATATTGAGCAGAATAATGCCATATAGTTGGCTATGTACCTGGATAGAAGCAGTATGCCAATTTGCAAGCATCCTGTTCTGTACCTGCTCTCTCAGACCTAGAGCAGCTAACTACAGGTTTTGTAGCCAGAAGTTTTTGAACAAATCAACTTGTATTTTGCTTTATACTTGTACGAACATAGCATCAACAAAATTTAGTGTAAAAATTTCAACAGTATTCTATTACCTAAACCCCTTAAAATTTACACAGAAACATAGGGAAATGCTTGTTCAATGACACTTCCCTATCCAAAATAATATTTGTATTTAACTAAAAGCTAAGCATTGGTTTTCTTCTGAACCAAACTAGCTGAGAAAGCGTACTCATCACTGCTTATCTGCAAAAGAATGCGGTAAGTTCTCTGAAAGAAAATTTAATACAAATTGTACCAATCCACATCAGTGCTTTGGCAGAGGTCATGGAAACCACAGAGAGTGCGAAATGATATCATAAACAATTTCTTTTAGCACCATACTCCAAGCAATACACAAATAAATGCAAACAATTCTTTTGGGCTCTGACATCACATCCTAAACGTCCACAGCTATTACTCAAAGTTGTCTCTGAAAAGCCTTACCTTGCTAAGGTTCGAGTACAGGTCTACTACACTGTTACAGAATTTTTCCACATCCTGTGTAAGGAGTTGATCTGGATTAGCTATTCTGTTGTCCAGATTTCCCATTTTGTAGTATGTATAAGCTCTGAAACAAAACAATAGTTAAGCGGCAGAAAAAAAATCATTACCTGGGATCTCAAATAACTGGAATGCCCCTGCTTCATACAACCAGATGGAAAGTAGCTCACACATGACATGACATGACTGCATGGAGTCAACACAGCTTGTGCTTCTGCCTGATCAGATCCATATTAAATCCTGCAGAACTGTTTAGGCTCCAGGACGTCTTAGGTGAAGCTCAGGTCCACGCTGCTCTACGCACTGCTGCTGCACTTGAAGTCAGAAAACCCTCACAAACTCTGCATCAGCACACCTGACAACCAAAATTTGGTGCAGAAGGACATAAGCAGCTATTCAAGTTCACACATCCAATTCAGTCTGCAGGATTATCAGCCCTATATGAAAGGAACTGAAGTATTTTGGGAGCTGATCCAGCAATGGAAGCAGTACTTACTGTTTTTCCTAACTGAGCCAACTTTGCTGTCTTTGTATCTGTGCCTTCTGCAACCTGGATGAGCCACTCATCCTTAACTGCAAATTAATTGCAACCAAAAGCCTTTTCTGAACAGTACACCTAACCTACTAAGCACCTTGCTACCTTCTTACGACGCACTTAAAATTATTTGGTGTGATTTTAATCAATTTAGTTTTTAAACCCTCAGACATTAAAGAGGTGTTACTTACTTAAGATATTCCTCGTAGAGGTATTTGGTAAGCCTTACTCGGAAGCAAAGTTTCAATTCATTAAGGCCATACTTCAGGAAGTTATTAACTAAGGAGATCTAAAATAAGAGACAGTATTTCAATATTTAGTTAACAAGATACTTAGACCAGTTTGCAGCATAGATTGTGCAAACGCTTTAGAACAGGTGAATTCTCTCTCCCCTTCAAGTCAATATTACCATTAACACACCTAAGACCAACCACATAGCATCTGCAGGACCGCTGATTAGGTTTCTGCCTGCATTTTTGACAACTCCGGTTCCCAGTGGATCTCACCCCATCAAAAGATTTAATGTAAAACTATGTTCATTTAGCATATCTTCAGCTCTTCTGATAAGCTCTAGATAAGAGCCACAATTTGACAATCACTACCTTAAATCGATCAATTCTCTTTTAAATCTATTGTAAACCAGGTACGTTACCTATTAGGTAGTAACAATTATTTCTATCTGGTGCAGGTCAGAGATGTTGACAAGCTGAAGAAAAGTTAAAGGGTGGGGAAAAAACATAACAAATCTCAGAAGCAGCTGTAAGAAATATAAAAATTAAAGACTAAGAAGAAATATTCATCTTCAGTGGTGTCAAAAGAATTCCACACCCACAACGTTGAAACATCATCCGATCCGTAAGAGGTTATTACGCAGTACTTCAGATGGCACGTTAAGCTATTGGTCTAAACTGCCATCAGCAAAACCAACCTGAAAACCTAAACATATCTGTCAGAAAAATAGCTGCAATCAATAGGGAAACATGCTGATAAAGTCTCCCACACACTGAAGCCAGAAAATGAAATGTGTCTTAATACACACCTGCATGTAAAACAACTAATTTCCGTGGGGTTTAAGGCACTCATTTGAGATCTTTTCCTCAAATTCTTTATTTACATTTAAAACATGTTCTACTAAAAGGCTGGCACAAGAAAAGCACTTACAGCAGGCATTGCAGCGATGAAGTTGAACAAGTATTTCTTGAAATCTTTTCTGCTGCGGCCAATGATAGCACTGTAAATGACCATCGGCTAAGCGTTAGTACAAGAGAAAAGAGAAAGCATAAACTAGCATGTCTTAAGTGGACAAGTTCTCAGTGGAACACACAGAGAAAAAAAAAAAACGTTATCATGGAAACCTGTAGTATCAGCTGTAGGATCAAGTAAGACAGACTTCTGTAAGTCAAGTGGTAAAGTGACAGACTAAGCAATTATCTCCCTTCTGCTCCTGCAGTAGTTGCCTGCACTAAGGTCTCAGAAATTCATGGTCGCAAAATACCAGTTCCTTTCTTTCTTTGCTTTCATAGACTCTCACAAGAGAGAAACAAAGCAGTCCTTCCATTCTACAAAGCACTGAAAGTCTCTCCTGAAATACAATATAATTCTGAATTACACTTCAAGACAAATTCTGACTTGCTTCAATT
Source organism: Butorides virescens (assembly GCA_017310255.1). NCBI lineage: Eukaryota > Metazoa > Chordata > Aves > Pelecaniformes > Ardeidae > Butorides > Butorides virescens. The sequence goes on along the minus strand of JADKXX010002161.1, from coordinate 40,034 downwards.
AGCAATGAGAATAATTGGAGGTCTAGAAAACACTTTCTAAAGCATTAAGACAGAAAGCATTGTGTTTATCAATCTGAAGAGCAGACAGCTCAGTAGGAAGAAGTAACAGTCCAAACATCCAAACAACACGCCTGAGTCTATGCCATAGAGCCACTGTGCTACTATTCTGAAGTGCCCTCTTGGACCCTCAGATCAATGTGAGATTTAGAGTTTTCAGTGTACAAAATGTGATGCAAAGAACTGAAAACCATTTAATAAAGTAAGTTTTGGTTAAAAAAATAAAAATTGTGTCCAACAGCAGAAAAACAATTGATTAAAATTAATTTTCTTTCAAAAAATACAGGGATCCCCCCCTCCCCAAAAAACTGCAACTATACCAGTTTTCCAACTGTTTCCTATAAATAAGCAACTTATAAAATGTCTCAATATGTGTTCTGACAGATTACTTTCCCTAATAAACAAAAGAAAATGTTTTAAAATAACGCATTTATAGATACCTTTCTATGACTGTTCCATTCTGAATCATCCAAATATCACAATATGTGCGGACTACCAGCATCACAGCAATAAGCAGCAAATAACCTGTCTAGTACAAAAATAGAAGTGTAACAGTTAAACAGTGGATAAAATTCACCACTTTTTTTCTACTAGTTGGTCTGACCATATCTAGCAGACAAGTATTACCCTGCTGCCCCCAGCTAATGCAGTATTTTCTTACTTTGCAGTAAACATAGCATACAATATTTTTTTATAGAATACTGATTACATTTTTATGGAGAAAGTTTGCCCAACAGTGCAGCCAGTTTTCCATCTAGCCCACTGTCCAGTCACCCAGCCAATTCAGTTTGGCTATCAGAGTACTAGGGGACACCTTAGTCTCAAGGCCTCACTAAAAATCCAAGTATTCAACAGTATTCCCTTATCCATGCAGCCAGTCATCACATCACTAAAAGCAATGAAGTTAGTAAGGCATGATCTGCCATTCACAAATCCAGGCTGGATGTCTGTAATTACCTTTTTGTCCTTCATGTGGCCAGAGTTAGCTTCCAGGAGGATTTGCTCACAGCCTTACTAGGAACACAGTGAGGCTGACCAGCCTATAGCTTCCAGTACACTAATTTTTGAAGTCGGGAGTGATGTTTGGGTTTTTTGGGGATTATCAGTAACCTCTTCCAATGGCCATGACATTTTGAAGTTGATGGAGGCCAGCTCTGCCAGCTCTCTTAGAGGCATTCCCACCGATGCTTCTACCTTCTATGTGCTTCCTTTTTACCCAGGTTAGCTGGCTGCCATGCTTGCTCTACATTCTGTACACTGGAATTCATTTCTCTTGTGCCTGATGTACGCTTAAGTTCTAATCTATTACAGTTCATCACTTAAGTTCTGAGCGCAGCTAATGCTCTTTTAAAAAATAAATAAATAATGAAGCATTCTGGAAAGCATGAGAAAGACACTGAGGCTAACAATTTTATCTTGCTAAATTCTAGTCTGCATAGCTTTCCTGAGATGAGGCTAACAGACTTTTTGACAAATTTACTTTCTAATAAAGGTTGGCCTAGATATGTTACAAAAGCAAGATTATAGATGAACAGCATGCTATTTAAAGATAGCAAGCATTTGCACAGAGCAGTGTACTACCTTGCACCAAATCAAACAAAACCTGGATGCCCTTATAAAAGATATGCTGCAGAGAGTAGGTAGCAGCTGACAGCAACTGGCTTATCTTGCAATTGAAACCAGAATGCGACTTTTTAGTAATCTAACAACTGAATATACATGTAGATTTTTATATTAATATGTTGCTATTTTAAAACATATAGTAAAATATAGTCCTATTCAAGAAAGTATATGGTTTTGTTTAAATTCTGATATAATTATGAAAGAAAACTTGACTCCAAAACTGCTTATTTTTATTTGTTACTGCAGGCAATGATGCTTACCTCTTTACAAAGTGTTCTAGGGACCATTATTCTCAGGATTCGACATATTCTTGCGATAAACACTCTGTCCACCACTGCTCGCTCCTTCTTTCCCTCTTTCTGCTGCACACAGAACAAGCAAAACAAGAAAAGTGAGGGGTTTTGTAATGTATTATTTAAATGTTGATGTGATATTTTCCCTATCCAAGTTACTTATAGCTACCCTCCTTCTGCAGCGTTTGCAATATTTCACTCCAGTTTAAGACTTGCTCAGGCAAGTTAAATGAAGTGTAAGAATTGGGAGCATATGGCCTCAAAGCTAAAAGAAACCCTAAGTAAGAGAAGCAAGCTATCAAAACAAATTGCAATAGGAAGTAGCTGCCATGACACACAATATATGTATCAAATCTACGTTAAAAGCGATACACAAACCAAGCAGACCACAGCATTGAAACGTCCAATTACAAGTTATAATGCAATGTGCCATCTCTTAACATTGCTTGTCTCTAGAAGACACCATCATCCAGTATTTTTAAAGGTCCCTTGCATCATTTGTCTAGACCATCAATGGTTTAAATTCCTTGACTGTACAGCCCAAACTTGCCTCAAGTGAAAATAGAATTTGTTATTCCTCTGCTTCTAAAAAACAGTGCAACACACTCCTAATGAGCTAAATCTACCAGGCTTAAACCCCCTCCTATACCCAAACACCTTTTATTTGGCTCAGCTGCATTTGTTTACTCCATATAACCCTATCTTCTGTCTTGACTAACCTGAATAGTTTTTAACAAGCTAATGGTCCAGGTATCTTTTTCTTTCTTTCCTGTTTTCTTTCTTTACTTTCACGGTTGTGACATAAGGACTCAGTCCTGAAAACAGACTAAAAGGGCATACATGTGTACTTAAAACAAGCCCTGTCTAATCAACCTGATCCTGCTATCTTTGCTGCCCAAGATTCATGTGAAGCATGAGTTATCGATGTAACACTACGACAAACTCAGACAAGAAACCTGAACGAAAAAACTAGGGAGACAGGATAGGAAAAACAAAGAAAGTAACCTGTGACTCACCATTAATCAACTCAGACAATCCTATCAAGCAGTCTTTTTATTTTTATTTCCAAGGATGATTAGACCAGAAACTTGCACAAAGAGCCCAACTTAATCTACACTTACTGCTTACATATGCAACGTGATGGGCAACAAGTGCAAGCTCTGAGCCCCAGCAAACACAAATTACTCTGAATGTGCTGTGAATAACCCTACACCTGTTCTTCATGGGATAAAGTCAGCTATAGCCCTGTCCTTTCCAAAAAACCTATGTGAACACAAGCTACAGATAAAAATTCTAGCCAGATAGGATGCGATATAGTAGACTATAAAAATATTTCAATTAAAAATTATTTACACAAAAATTCAAGCAATCCCAACTACTAAGACCACTGTCCAGGCCTAATGAAGCACAATCCTACATGTTATTGCTTTTCTTTAATAGAACTGACAAACACAATGCCCAACATGCAAAACTTCTAGGAGTACCTGGCTAAACATATTTGATGTCTGTGCTGAACCTATTCTTACTATCTATTCGTCTCTTCCCCACTTCTACTTGTGTTGCACTAACATTTCTTCTTCCCCAGAGGTTCTTTTTCCTTAGACTGCTAATTCCTCATTCAGTATAATTATATCCAAGATGGGTAGGAATAAGAGAAGGCTAGTTAAGAGTTTTACAAATAGGTATAGCTATGCAAAATACAAGTGTTTATGGTAGATAGTGCAGTCAGGGCCTGGCTAGAAATTAACACGATGCTTGCACGCACCTTTATATTTATCCAGTGCACACCTTTTCTTAAATTTTCAGCAAAGATGGAAACATGTGGAATAGTTAACTATTCATACCATTGTATGACCAAACATTTCTAATCACAGGCTCTGTCCTTTGGGCTAACTGTTGCATTTTATTTGAACGTGAAACAAAAAACTTGTCTTAAAGGGATATAATATATCCTTATCAAATAAATTAATTAACAGACACCTGAAAGACCAGGGAAATAACAAACCTCCTACCAGAAGTCTGAAGCACTTTTTAGAAATGGTCAGACTCTACATCTTGTTCCATCTTTTTTTCTTTTAAATAAGCAGCAAATACAAGTCATACCAAATCTACAGGCAGCTGTCTGTTGCTACGTATGCAGCCAAACTTACAACACTAGTCCTTAAACATTCATAAGGCACAAAGGGATGAAGAACCACATGGTACACATCAAGCACAGATCATTACACAGCCAAACTTCAGCCATATGTGATTAACCTGAGTCTTCCATCTGTTTCACCAGCGCGAGTCTCTCAGGATCATTCAAACCACATCTACACCATAGCCATCATTTTGTCCGAAATAAAACTACAATTACGGGACTCAAAGTTAAAAAAAATTATCAGTATTATTTAAAGTTACTAAAAATTTATTACATGAAGAAAGAATTACCTCATTGTTCTGCAATGCTTGTTTTCCACTTCTTTTACTGTAAAGGAAAAAAATGAAGTATTTTACTTGTTATTAACACACATTTCTTTGTCTTGATCTCTGCATAAGGAGACACAAAAAGGAAATCTTGTATCCCTACCTATTTCTTTCAAAGCAGTACAGTGTCTTCACGAGAGAGCTACCTTGTATGTCAAACTTATGTGCTGTTTTTATACTATTTCAATTCATTACTCAATTTCATTACTCCTTCCAGCATTCAGTTTCATGCAGGGAATCCAACTCTCCCTTTTTCATCTCTTGAGTTTTGCTTTACCTTGGCTTCTGTACCATGAACTCCTAGTGGTTTTGTTTCTAACATAAACTTTGCAAGCACGGGTACATGGTTCCACTGACCACAAATGAAAACTACATGAATGCAGATTCAACAATCCAAGCAACCCAACTTTGATGTTTCGCACTATCTACATAAGCCAAAGAGATTTGGTTTGCATTACATTTGACTTTCAAATAACACATTTCACTATATATAATGATTATTTGTTCATAAACATGTGCTGCAGGGGGTGGGGGTGTGTCAGATCCTGTGAAACCAAGTTCCTGCAAAGGTGTGCATTAGAAGTTTTTATTCTGTCCTTTTTCCACCCCCTGCGTTTTACAGAACAGTTAGAGGGAAAATATTTATCAACTAGTGCTAAACAAATGTTCAAAAGTACAATGATGCTCTTCTTCCTCTCCTTTTAGGAAAGGCAAGCTGACATATAAGACAGTTATAGTTTGTCTTCCTTTCTGAACATTCAAGCATCAGCTAAGCACAGGAAGCTGTTGGGAGAGCTTATGCTTTTATGTAGTTTAAAAGTGATAGCTAGCCATATTAAACTGTAACCTACCAGTTCTCAACCATCCTACTAAAACATTGAGAGAAGGCTGCCTTAAAACTACAATATTCCTACACTTTCAAGACAGCACCGAGGAAATTACAGGGAAGCAGAGACTGTGAAAGGCACTGCTCCGGCTGCCTACATCAAAACAACTGCAGACCGCCACACAACCAGTTATCCCGCAACGCTATCAACAGCATCGTTTCATGCTTGTGCTTTAAAGCTCTGCAAAGAAAACATCTAGGATGAAACCATGCCTATTTTAATTTATGACGATTAGAAAGATCCATGAATGTCACTGACCAATGAAGAGAAATAACTTAATTATTATGGAAGGAAGAGGCAAGGTAGCAGAAGAATATGAGCAAAGAAGGGAAGGAGGAGGCCGTGCAAGTGAGAAGGGAGAGATGCCAGTTTAACAGGAACTTAATTAAAGGTAATGGTGAGACGGAAGCCTGAGAGCAGAAGATAAAAATCTTGTAAGACTACTTGTGCAAAAGACTGAACAAAGAACACGAAGAGCGGCAGAGGGCAGAAATAATAAAAGTTGAGAAGATATATACCACTTAATCAGGCCATGATGGAAGTATGTCTGCAGAAATAGTAACAGTGTGCAAGGTCTAAGAAGCGATCTAGCTCAAGACTACACCTTGATGACGCAGGAGCAATGTATTGCCGGTGCAAGAAACTTCTCAATACATCTTGCAATTTTTCACAGTACAAAAGATTGACCCATTTTTTAAGAAGTGTCCTTGAGTATGGCTCAGTCCAATCACATCTGGTTTGGGACCAGGAGAAGAGTAGTATTCTTAGGTGTGAGTAAGTTGTGATCAAACCATATGGGTATTTCCCCAGATGATTCATGACTGGCAGTAATGCAAAAGGAAAGTATGCTGCTCCTCCAGATAGTCTGTAATAATTCCCAGCTTTGTGGCTTCAAGGCCTGCCAATGTTTGAAGTCACAATGCTCATAATACACAACTATTTCAGCTTTAAAAGGATCAGAAGTGAATACATTAAAATAGTAATATACTAAGAAGATGAGGCCCAGAATTATTCTGGCAGTTGAATACCTTTGATGTATTTATTCATGCATTTTTTCCTACAGTAGCTGTTGAGAGAAATTCAGTAGCTGAGTGATTCTACATTAAAGAGATTGTTCAGAAACAGTGATCTTGTATTTAATTACGAACTCACATTTAATTAAGTTTTTATTTGTAAAGTTTAAGATAAAAATTAAATATTTATAAGTTCAAAACCTAATGAAAAATGAGCTTTAACAGTGTTTTGTCCTCTCTTTCTAAAAAAACCTCATGCACACTCAAAACAAGACTAATACTTCAATAAGAAAGGAAACAATCTCATATATTAAATATGAATTATCTAGAAGCAGAAAAATAAATGTGGCTACATAGCTCCAAAACCATTGATCTTGCTATAAAAAAAAAAAAATCCATTGTTATTTTAACAAGTAAAACCATTTCACTTGCAACAAAAGCCTGTGTCATAGTTCTGCCTAGAATAAAACTTCTGCAGGCCTATTACTGCAGAACTTTTCCTTCTCAAGAGCCTCATTTCTTCAGTCCGATACCTACTGGCACTACTCCAGACTCCATTATACTATTGTAGAACTTTTTTTCGTGAGAATTGTGGTTGCATTCTCATTGAGTTTAAAGACTAAATAACACCCTCAATTAGTCAGCAACAAGACTATCTGTTTACAGCAGAGAGCTCTAACATTTGGAAGAGATTCCAGCTCTCTATTATTCCAGACCTCTCATTTACTTAATGCCAGAGCATCACAAGCCTCATTGGTGAAGGAAGGCAAGTGCTACACACTGTCCAAATTCTCTACTGCAAATAACTCCTCTGGTATAGGGGCCATCATTGAGCAGATGGTGTAAGGACTGCTTGGAATAAAAACACAAGGCTTTTTCTGCAATGTCAACTTCAGCAATTACCTTGCCCACACATATCCCTCTCCAGTTTAAGTTAAACCATGCTTTTTATGATCATAGGAGCACCTTGAAGGTCAAGTGCTACTGATGCTTGACTAGGGTAATAGCTATGATACAGCTTGGCTTAGTACAATTCATCACATGCTTATTCAATCAATATAACTACAATTCAGGAAGCTACTATCAAATTGCAGAAGAGCTCTACTTTTGATCCTTAGTGCAGTTACTCTCACTTCATCACAAGGTACTCACAATGAAACCCTTCCCTGAGTGTATGTATTGAGGCTGAAGCTGGACTGACTGGGACAATGAAAGATCCCCAAGTAAAAACAACTTCCAAACAGTTTAAATGGGAGTAGCACTGGATTCGACAGCGATAGGAACACATTTCTGCTCCTCTCTACCTTGAAGTCAGAATTGTGCAGTGGAGGTTCACCATTCATTTCTCCCCTTTTCCTTCTACATCAGAAAGTCCTGAGGTTTTTCTCCTGCCCTTCCCTGGATTGGGACTGCTTTTTTTTACACCCAGCCATCAGTTCTTGGATTTGGATTGCTTTTTTACGTCCAGCCATCAGTTCCCCTGAGGCATTAGATTTTATCAAAAAGAATTCAACAGTTACATTGCAGATAGTAAGAGAATACAGGACCCTGTTTTAGGTGACAAAGGAAAAAAAAGGTACAGTGACAAAATAAGACTACAAGAACAAATATTCAAGACACAGCTTTATGGTAAGAAAAAAAAAAGTATGGCATGCACCATAAAGCAACCTCATCCAGGAAAGTAAATTATTACATTTTTGAACTTATGAATGCCTAATTTTGCAGCTTGAAAATAATAACGTGATTTTAAACTAAACCATGATAGTTTATATATGGAGAGAGTATTTTGAAAGCATGAGTAAAGCACAAATCAATACAGTAACATTTACTCAAAACTACATAAAAACTTGTACATCGAACTGCTCTAATTTGTTTCTCTGAAATAATAAAACCTGTAGAAATATAACAGCTCACTTTCTTCCAAGCTCCTACTGTACCAATAGAATACAGAGTTGTGTAGCAGAATTACTTAACTTACTATAACTCATCTCCAACGTCTGCTTGCTTTTCAGTTTTTCCACATGGAAGGTGCTTGACCGAAACTAAGTTTACTGCCAGGGAGTTATGAAAAAAGACCTGTCAATACAGTAATGACATAACAGACTTCATTAAGTAGCAAGTACATAACTGGCAGACTTTTGAGCTTCCTTCATGCTCTCAAGGAGGGGTAGTGAAGGTGAGGTTTTTGAAAGGGATTACACAGGAAATATATAGAAAAGAAGATAAGAAAAATTATGGTACTGAAATATTTCTAACACTGAGTCAAATCTATTGATTTGAATGGGAATAGTTTTGGATAAGGATTTGGATAAGGGGGTGGGGGGGGAAATATCACTCTTACAATAACAGAGCATTGTAACAAGTTGTCCAAAGAGTGTTGAATCTGTCATTGGATGTTTTCAAGATCTGACTGCACCAAGCCATTAACAACCTGGTCTGAATTCAGTGTGGATCCTGCTTTGAGCAGACACTTGGATTAAGTGACCTCCTGAGGTGCCTTCCATCCTAAATAATTCTATAATGATACTTTTTTTTAAAAAAAAAAAATGAACAGGCTAGAGATATAATGAGACATGTATCACCTGAAGAATTTTCGGAAAAAATAGTATCTCAGATGTAGCCTGCTACCCGCTATTTAACTGCACAGAGCTTTTACAGCAGACAGACATACAAGAAGTGAAGAAAGGTATCAGCAGTACTGGGATGACAAAACTACGCCGAACTTTTCATCTGTACATGCATGGTAACTGAGTAGCAACTCACTAAAGATAAGTAAATGGGCAAGTACTTACCCAATAGATAATAAAATAGGCAATAGAACAAAACACTGTTCCTCAACACTGAGATACATCATCAGCCAAAACCAGCAAGATGTTTTAAAGAGACTAATCAAGAGTTTCAGGACTCTGTACAGGTATTTGGCAGCTGATCCTACTTTGAGGGCAGCAGCATGGCACAAGGGGGAAGGCAGAAAACTTCAGTATATCATGCAATTTCAGTCTCCAAATAAGTGTTGGTCACAGCACTAAGCCTTGAGGTTTAACTCTATTCCCACACCAGAAAAGCTATTCTCGCTAAAGAAACATGTGACAACGATCATGACTCAAAAAGGATCACACTCAACACTACTGAAGAAAGTGATCTGAGAAATTGGGAAAAGCCTTCAGGACACCCTTAAGTCTAGTTACTGAACGGCCTCAGGAATACTGGTTCCGTCGTATTTATTAGCAAACAGGAAAAAGTTAAAGAATTCCTGTCTCTAGAAATACCTGTCTCCATCCAGAACAAAGTTCAGCGGAAGTAATCTACATCGAGCTAAGCATAACAACAGGGAACTGCAGATGAAGAGAGAGATACGCAAGACTTCCAGTTTAATGGCAGGTGAAGAGGAAATAAAGGTTTTAAAATATTATGTTGTGCTTAACTGCAAAAAAAAGCTACAAGTTTCAGGTTATGCTACCTTCCCTCTGTAGAGTAGGATAACTAGATTCTGCCCACCACAGCGCAAAGGAAGAGTACCTGTTTTAGGGATAAGTGGAGCTTTTTAAAGGGTTGTTAACCTCTAAGCAACCTTTGTATTTGCATTTTGCAGACCTTACATTCTAGAATGGCACTGGGCAATTTTCATAGCTTTAAAAAAAAAAAAAAAAAACAACAAACCCAACCATATAAGATAAACAATTTTGTAATGGTTCATGATTATGTGTGCAGTTTTCAGGTCAGTTTTGGAGTCAAGATACTACTGTGACATTGTAAAGACAGAATACAATTCAAGTGACTAAAGACGGAATGCAATAGGATACCTTGTTACAGTGTGAAGAAGTAACAGCTATAATGAGAAAAGTACAGTGGCGCTTGTAGCGCACTCATTGGTAGACACAGCTTCATATTGCATACCTACACAGAGAGAGCAACAGTACAGTTATTTCAGGTCAAGGGCAGCAACCTTACTCAGGAGCCTGGGCACAGTCCAAAAGCATGCCCATTTACGCACTACCCCCTGAGCACACACAGAAACCAAGAGCACAATTTTCTTGGCTCTAGGTTGGTGGCTAGTTGCAGCATAACCAAAAATAATGTGAGGGGAATGCATTCAGGCAACCAAGAAGGGGACTCTGAGAAGGTCACTGGCAGCTCTGTCACTGCAAGTGGGGGCTCTGAATTGCTCTGCCTTGCTAAAGCTTGAAAAGGTTCTACCAACGTTTGAGAAGAAGGCAACAAAGCAGAACTGTTGTAAAGGAAATTCTAAGTTTCAGCAGAAGTCTGCATCTTGATAATGAAGTAATGTGAGAAAAAACCTTAGAGCTATTAGTTTTTCCATAAGCTCGTGGTCTGGCCTGAGCTGTGGCTGTAGCTCTCCCTCATGGATAACGATGGGAAAAAAAAGACTTCTAGCTAGTTCCCTGCAAAGTGAAAAACTAAATAGTTTCACAGTGTTACACAGACTTAAACTAGATCTTGGCTTAGACAGCAATCATTGTATGCAACTTAATAAGAGAGAAACCACTAATTAACTACCCAGGCCCCAAACAAAGGCAGTCTGCATGCTAGGAGTAGGACTGAGTCATCTGGTTTCTCCCGTCTCCATACCCTCCAGCTGAAGACAGGTTTTCTGAGCCCCAGGCAGGTTTTTCTACAAGATTGGATTTTAGATGTATTTTCTAGTAAACCTATCTGTATGTTTTAGTGGTTTGGGGTTTTTTGTTCGTTTGGAATTTTCTTTTTTTAAAATGCTAGTGCACATACAGCAAGTAGTGGACTGAACAGTCACATTCACATTTTGGATAAGTCTAATTTAATGTAGTTATGTAGAGATTTTCCTTTTTTTTTTTTTTTTGACACCTGCCACCTTTGCACAAAGCAGCACAGGTTCTCTTTTAAAGCTTCTACATACATGGAAGCAGTCTATTAATCTGCAGCTGTGTAATTTCACCCTTCTTGTCAAACAGTCAGGGGGACTCAACTAGAACAGGTTCTTTCATGCAAAGTACACTAGCAAGGCTCACCCAAACATCTTCAGAACCTAAAGAAATGAGGCAAACTAACAAAAGAGGGTAACAACCTAAATATACAGAAACAGAATAAAAACACATTACTTGCCTCAAGTTACAACTGCCACTTGCTATGTTTTAACTTCTATGTTATATCTGAAAGCTCCTCCAAATGCCTGAACACGTCTGTCACTTCTGACTGTACTTGTATCAATCACTGCCAAACCATAGGTTCCTGGGCAGCCCAGCCGATGACACAAGCAGAAAACTTACTTCCACTCACAGAAGAAAACAGCTGAGAAGCCCAGTGACAGGCAAGTACGTAGGTCATACGTCACCCAAGATGAACTGCGCAAAACCCTATTTGATATACGCTGTGTTAACAACTCTGTTGACCTCTGTCAACTCAAATGAGCCTTTCCCCTTGCTTTTGCCATGTTTAACCTCTAAAGCCCCAAGCATACACCATTCCTCCCTTACATATAATTTTTTCTCCACAGGAGAGATTCCCAGCACCTGGATTTAAGAAGTTCAATTGGTACAAAATTAAATGTCCATACCCTAGCATCCTCTTAGATGCTAATGGACATGGCTGTGCAATAGGAAAGGCCAGTGTGTCTCAGAGCAGATTATAAAATCTTTTATTTTGTCACCCTTCAATATATGACAAAGTCCTTCCTATTAACTCCATTTTGTTTCTTCCCTTTCCCTAATCTTGCAGTTCCAAACTCTTTACCCTTCTATTCTTTACCTTCCTTTCAGTCTCTTCTTCCAGCAGAAAGCTGTACAAGTTAAATACCTTCTTTTTGAAAGTAATGCAAGTTCCTTCTCTACTTGTGCAAGCAATTTAAAATAAAATTTTAAACTACATGGATATTCAGAAACAATTCTCACTAGAGGGATAATGGACAACATCCAGTTCCTTTACGTAACACCCCTTAAGGTTTTATTTCTGAAGCAATCAAATGTTAAGCAAATATTCTACTGCTGCTTGTTTGAGGCAGTAATGTCTAATATCCAAGACAAAGCTCACAAAACAGACATTGGATTAAATTTTTATGCATAAAACTTAATATAACATATAACTTAATTTTATTTTACTTATGTTGTACATTACAGGCTTGTTTCCCCTTTGACAATCCTATACTGTATAACCCTATTTCAGCATTTACCATCTTTTTGAGGGTTTATATTTAATGTGGGTTTAGTGTCTTTGTTTGAAGAACTACAATGTTTAGGTGAACCAAACTGGCGAAGCATAAATGTAAGGGTTATGGGGCAGGGGGGTAAAGAGGGGCTCAGCATTTCAGCAGGTTTTGGCTTTTTTTTTTTTTTTTTTTTAAATAATATGGCACAGATATGAACTACAATCCCCACTCATGCATTGTCAGTAAGGTTGAGACCATTTGCATTCAATTAAAATAGTAATTCATAGCAACAAACTGCTATCCCCTAGTAACTGCACCTGTTAGAAGAGAAACATTTGTTGTTTGCATTTGCACACAACCAGACAGTACTTGTATTACAGCACAAAACATCATTTAGGAAAACAATAAAGATTAGTTCAAGGTTTCATTTCAAGAGTTTTTATTACCTGGGAAAAAAAAACCCATTCCAAAAAAATCAATCTTTTCAGACCCTGCTCAGTGACAAAGTCTTGGGCATTAAACTTTTTTCTTGATTTTTAACTAACAGGGGACAAAGTACAAAGAATACTGATCTGATTTCTGCTGGTTTTCCTTCATTCTTCCACTCTATAAATCTTTCTCCAATACTCAATAGTGGAAAAAAAAAAATAGGACCACTGGTCTTTAAAACAGATTTTGAGTAATTTCCCTAAACAGAAGCAACATTTTCAACTGTCAAGACACTGATCATCAGTGCTGGAGTCACTTCTGTTTGCAGAAACAGCTCATGATGGATTAAAGTCATGGCTGGTTTTTCCTGTATCATATACCCAGTATAACGCAACCTCTCAAAGACGGCAACTACTAATGATTCTAAAAAACTCCAATACTACAACTGAAGTCATAATTGCATTTACATATAACAACTTCCCTCCTCCCAAGGAGAAATTAAGTTTTTGCAAGGAAACAGACTAGAGAAACTTGTGTGGTTTTCTTTCTGTACTTTATTCCAAGGAAGTAACCTGGAATAATAAGTCACTATAAGCAAACAATTCTTTGTTGTTCTCTTTTGGAGGATTTTAGAAAGTTGTGGTTAAAATATATTGTAAACTGCTAATGATACCACCTCTCAGTTCTGCAAAACTGATGAGTGATGTAATAGCTCTTTCAGAAGAACATCTATGACTAATCCAGCTAGCACTAATTAAGAGACCTTTAACCTACTAAGGTAGGTTAGCATAACATATACAGCTTAATTATTCATACATTACTTGATATGAGCTGTACTGGACCTTGCCCCTATTGTCTGAGAGCAGAAAAGTAGGTGAAAGTTGCCTCTTCCTTCCTTCCAGCTATCATTTCTACAACCGATTCTTCTATATCAAAATTAACACACACAATAGGAAAAGTCTGCGTAACAGAACTTTTTTGTTACACATTCAAACACATCTGATTCACTAAAAGAAGATTTTATTTTATTTTATTTTTTGTATGTTATTTTACTTTTCAACTTTGGCCAGCAGTGCTACTGAACTATTGCTGACATTCCAGCAAAACTTCTATTCCAGAAAAACATGATATAATAGCATATCTTATTTGGAAGAGAAAGTATGTATAAGCATGAATACTAGCGCATATTCTTAAATAAACTATGTGAGGAAGGAAGTTTTGCAGGGAAAGTTTGCAGTTGCACTAAAATACTTCCACAGTTCACCTGAACATTAAGGTCAGCGTTTTTCTGTTTATATTCAAGTTTGCAACACTCACCTTTGCCCTCAGGAAGCTCCAAAGTAGAATTTCACCTTCCGGAATTCAAGAAGCTGAAATGCATCTCACACTAACGCAACACAATATTTTAAGGCATTATATACCAAGGTGAATAAAATTAGCACACATAAAACTAAATCAGCACTGTTCCTCACACCCTTTACTCAGTTAACCTCAAGCAGCAGAGGCACTACCAGTCCTCTTCCAGACCATCTAGATCGCAAGTGAAATTCTTCTCCATAGGAATAAATATATCAAATTAGGACAGCCGTACTCTCCCAACTTCTCCCTCTTCCCAAAGAGGCAGAGAGAAATACAAGACAGAAATTATTGGGTACACTAGGGCCTGGAGATTTTTATCATTACTGCACAAAGGTTTACCACTTGTTATTATATGTCAGCATCATACACCACCACAACTATGCTGGCATAAGTAAGGATTTGGCACAATGACAATCCCTTCCAAAAGTATGCTATAATTTACAGTGGCAAGAAAGCATTAAGAAATGAATGATACATGAACTAATAAGATTAAAGGAGGATGAGGCAATGGTAATAACTGGATGCTTTTGTCTAGGCTGGTGGCACAGGCAACGTTGCTTACCTACTGCCTAGTCTTGATAGGTAGCATTCTGCAAGGCTCCTGGCAAGGTCTGCCTCAGGGAAACACGGAGCCAAGACCAGTGGGCAAAAACAATCCTCAAAAATAGCACTCAAGCAGCAGCAGCACAGCGATAACCAAAACAACTGAATGTTGGATGTTAAGAGTTTGGAATCTATGGCCACAATACAGTACCAGTAGGAAATAAGACCTAAGCTGTGGAGGGACTCAGAAGAGTAAAACAATACATACAGGCAAGTGGAACAATTGAGTTTGCGACATGGTATTTCTTTTTTGCTACTGCATTTCTAATAGATTGGAGAATGCAAAATGGTTTGGGAGAGGAAAATTACAGCAGCAAAGGACAAGGTATCAGAAAGACTGCAGGACAGATAGCGGAAAAGGGACGGATCAGGGTAGGCCCTCTCAAGTCCATTCAACTGCTGAATTAGCTGGAACGGAATTCATAAATTACCTTCACTTTCCAATTTTCACTAATCTCGTGGTAACGTTTGGTCCCCCTAATACGTATGAATGCTTCAGATTTTTAGCACTGTACCTAGCAAAATCAGAGATCCACACAGGAAGGACACATTTCCAAATACAGTCTTCAGCATTAAGGCTAACGCTCGCTTTCAGTAATATTGACTCCCAAGCCAATAGACGCATTGCCAATGTCAAGTCCACAGAGCAACATTTACAACCAAAAGGTTTTATGGGGACAACCCAGGACCCACATTATATTTATTTCAAGGATAGGGAGATTACTCTGGATAAGTTCTAGCCTGCTCTCCTGTCAACTGAATGCTACTAGTAGTGGGAACATACTAAATGCACTTTGAAACCTTACTGGACTCACATGTACGTTTGAAGACGTGCTCCGATCCAAATGTAATGTAGTTTGTGTGCTGCAAGATCACTCCTTAACAAAGGCAGAGCAAGGTAAGTGTGGACAACCGGGAGGTTCACTTGAAAGGAATACTCTTGATCCAAGTTAAAACACAGATGCTCCAAGAACATCTGTATGGCCTAGTCTTTCTTACAAACACCATCATAATACACCAAGTGCGAAAATCTTGTGCTACAGTGGCAGTAACTCTCCCAGCTCACCATTTTTATGCCTTTCTATATAGCTTTTCTCCTTTTTTACAATAGTATTTCACTAAATTAAGCAGAGATACCTGAGAAATATCATCCCTCCCTATGAGTTCGATAGAAGGGTAACTCTCAGCAACAGTTCGGGATCTTGTTTCTACTCTCACGCGAGCAATGTAAGACAGCAACCACATGAATTGTCAGCAGCATATCAATTTCTAACATGTTGTATGATGAAGTTACCCAACTTCATGAAGCTCTTAAAAGATATCATGCATATGAAAGGAATTGGGTAAAATAAAACTGGATTATTGCTTAATCACAGGTATGTTATTACTTAAGTCTGTTGAGTAAGTCCATTTCACCGTCGAGCTCTAGCAGCAGGGTAAGTTTGTAGCAACTACACCATGTCTAACTGTACCACTGTAACATACCAGCTCTTTAGGATACAGTTGATCATCTACAGCCACAAACACGCTAAAAATGGTGAAAGGATTGGGTCTGAGGTATAGCCTTCGCCCACCACACTTTATGGTACCCAAGTGCTTCACAGGAGGTTAACGAACGCACACCTTAGCACAGGTAGACACCAGCGAGGCGCCCTCAGGGGCGACACCGCCAGATACCACCTCTTCGAAATCCTCCTCCGCGCACCTTACTGCCACAGGGCAGCATTAAGGCAAGAGCGGGGGCCCACTCTTTGCCTGCGCGGGCAGGGCGCCCCGGGACACCCCCAGAAGTCAACCCATGGTTAACGCCCGTTCCCCGCCAGGAAAAGGGAGGAAAGCCAACGCGATGCGGGGAACCAGGCGGCGGTGGCCGGGCGCTGGCAAGGGCGGCATCGGCTGCGCCTGAGGGGAGGGGGCGGCGGCCCGACCCCTTTCCACAGGAGCCCCCTCCCCGGGAGGAAGGCGCCGGCAGCAGCGCCCCGGAGCAGCGGGACGCGGGCCCCCGCCTCCGCCAGGCCCTGGGCCGCCGAGAGCGACCACAGCCTCCGCTGGCCTCCGCCTCCCAGCGCTCGCCCCGCGGCTCGCCCCCGGCCCTCCCCGCTCACCCGTGCTGGGCCGCCGCCCGCCGCTTGTTGAGCAGGCAGAGGAGGGCGCAGGCGGCGGCGGTGGCCCCGGCGATGGCGGAGTGGCGCACGGTGAGGTACTTGCTGTAGGCGGCCATGGCGCGAGTGCAGCCGCCGAGCCCCGCCGAGCCGAGCCGAGCCGAGGGCAGCCGAGCGGGCGCGGGGAATGCCGGGAGCGGAGCGGGGCGGGGCCCGCCCGGCCTCGCCTCCGCCGGCGGGACAGCCCGTGGGGAGCCGCGCCGGCCCTCGGGCGGGTTGTGCAAGGCGGGGGGGCGACGGCGATGAACGCCCCCGGCCCCTCTCCCACGCTGGCGGGGAGCGGGTGAAAGGCAAGGGGCGCGTCCTCCTGCGCCGGCGCGGCCGGGGCTGCCGCCCGCTGCCCTCGCCTGGGGGTGGAGCTGAGGCGGCGGGCGGCCGGGCCGGCGCCTCGGCCTCACCTGACGTTTTGTATTTTCTCTGTCAGCTTCGGCTTGGCACCTCCTGCCGTGTGGGGCTCCGGGCTTCCAGGGCGGGTGTGGGGGTCTGGGGGGCGGGGGGGTGATGGTGTGTGGTTGGGTTTTGGGGGGGGTGTCTGTGTGTGTGGGGGGGTGTCTGTGTGTGGGGGGGTGTCTGTGTGTGTGTGGGTGTCTGTGTGTGAGGGGGGTGTCTGGGGAGGGTGTGTGTGTCTGTGTGTGTGTGGGTGCCTGGGGCGGGCTGTCTGTGTGAGGGGGGTGTCTGGAGGGGGGCTGTCTGTGTGTGGGGGGGTGTCTTTGTGGTCGTCTCTGTGAGTGTGTGTGTGTCTTTCTGCAGGTGTACAGTGTGATTTCCGAGTGTGAATTCTGAATGTGGAGACAATATGAAATAAAACCTCGAAGAGAGACTTTGCCGTCAGCTTTGCCACCCTGTCTTTTTATTTTTAGGGCCGTGAGAGGAGCTGCCAAGATCGACTCTCAGACAGAGGGTGGAGTGAGTTGTCACCTCTGTAAGCCCAGGAAAACAGCCCCTGTCAGGGGCAGAGCCACGCCAGTGCAGGGGGAGATGCCAGCCAGCCCTCTCCGACAAAACCAGTTAAACTCGCACAGGTGCTCTTTCCAGCAGAGTTAATAACAGTTTGCCAAGTCAAGCCCTACCAGCAAAAACACCCATAACTGTCTTCACCCTGGATCTTCCACTGTGGTCAGACCCCTCAGAGAGACACCCGATGTTGTATATGAAGTGCCTGTACTGTCTACAGGAACTGGTCAGTTATATGTTTAAAGCCCATATTGCTGCAATGGTTAACGCTGAAATGGCAAAACAATTTCTCTGGTCAAACTTAAATGCAGGTCAAAACAAGGTTAGAAACAATGCATCTATTTTTAGTCTAAAAAAGGTTTTCATACAGATTTTAAACACATTTGAATACCTTTAAATGTTCTGCTTTTATTATTGTAGTATAAGGGTGTGCACATAGGTCAGTCCATTTATCAAGTATTCCTGTTTCTTTCAAGTATGTCTGTCTGGAGAAGCAGGGCTGAAGCTGTAGTCTGATGAGAAGCAATCTCTGTTTCTTCATTGTGAATGACCACGTATACTTTTCTTTCTTGCTCCCTCTCCCCATCCTTGGTATCATCAGGCATTTTGGGGCAAGTTTATGTTTCGGTGTAAAAGCTGGGGTCTCAAAACAACATATTATTCACATTTTCTAGAGCACTAGAGTCAGGACTACTGAATCTAGTTCTCTGCCACTTGTTCAGTGACCTTGGACAAACCAATAATCTCCCTGCTTTAGAATACCTGCTGTACATTGGTGTTTTCGGAAAAAAAAAATCATAAACTATTTGAAGTGTTTCTGATCCTCAGGAAAATACACAGCAGAATCACACAGTATTAATAAATTTGTCTTGTTTTATAAGATGACTGTAAAAACACCTTGGTTTTTAAATCTTAGATACTTTGGCAGTAGGTAAATGTGAGAACCTAAAAAGAGGTAGTTTCTTCATCAAATAAACTTCTTATATTCAAATCTTTACAAAAATTAAAATTTCTACAAGTTTTCAGGCTTACTGAATCCTTAAAGTACACTTTTGCTGTTACTTTTAATCTCAAGATTTCTGCAGAGATCAAGAGCGCTATGATATGGCCGCACATTTCTTTACAAGTCCTCTTCCCTCCCAGGCTTAAGCTGGTTGTAGCCTTCCACAGAACTAGCTATCTAATATAGCCTAACTTTGTTTATCTACAGTGTCCATCTGTTTGGGCCATGCTGACCTTTGTTGTTTGCATGACTGCATGACCTGTGTTCTGCTATGTTTGTCTTCTGCAGTGTCCTTATCCTACTTTTTAAGGCTAGCCAAAACCACGTCCTATTGCATATTTTCTTTCTCTTCTAACTTGTCCTTAAGTCATTTCACATACACCTGTCACCTTCTAAGAAACTTGTCTTGTGCATCCAGTCCTCCACTGTTTCTTCTGCTGCCTCCACTCTTGAATGTTGCTTTTTTTCAGGGTAACTTTGTTAGCATGATTGATAAATGGGCACCTAGTTCAAAACATGAAGTTTTTATTGATCCATTATTTCATCAGCTTCCAACAGCACTCATGGCTATCTTTGATGAAATCACCCACAGTGATCAAATGCTTTTGTGACAAAAGCTCCTTCTTTGTTCTGCAGTTTGAGATCTGCTGCATTTCAATACTTTATACACTGTGGCCTGTGCTGGTTTCAGCTGGGGTAGAGTTAATTTTCTTCACAGTAGCTACTATGAGGCTATGGTTTGGATTTGTGCTGGAAACAGTGCAGATAGCACAGGGGTGGTTTTGTTCCTGCTGAACAGGGCTTACACAGAGCCAAGGCCTTTTCTGCTTCTCACCCCACCCTACCAGTGAGGGGCTGGAGGTGCACAAGGAGCTGGGAGGGGACACAGCTGTGACAGCTGACCCCAACTGACCCCAGGGATATCCCACACCATATGACGTCATGCTCAGCATATATAAAGCTGGGGAAAGAAGAAGGAAGGGGGGCAAACATTCAGAATGATGGCGTTTGTTTTCCCAAGTAACCATTACACATGATGCTTTGCTTTGCATGCCTGGCTTTTGCTTTACCTGTTAAACTCTCTTCGTCTCAACCCACGAGTTTTCTGACTTTTACTATTCTGATTCCCCCATCCCACAGGGAGGGGAGTGAGCAAGCAGCTGCATGGGGCTTAGTTGCTGGAATATGGTCCAAGGTATGGTTCAAACTTCTTATTAGCTATGTAAGAACATCCATAGAAAGCAAGTTGTTTAAACTAGAAAGTGTACTCTGGAAGACTGAAGCCTGTAGGAAGAAAAATGCATATTTACAATTAAACCCTTAAAACCCTGGAATGGACATCAGGAGACCCCACTATAGCACATGTTAGGCTATGGTCCTGTGTCTGAAGTGTTAAGCAGCAGTATCTGTCTAAGCAGTTCTTCGATTTCATAATTTAAAAAGTCTGCTTAATAAAAAGCAGTAATAAAATTGCTAAACAGTTCAGATTCTCAAGTCACGCCCTCAGTCAATCTTGATTTTAGCCGCTTGAGTTTTAAGGAGTGAGTAAAAGTCAGGAATGTAGGAAATTGGTACGGAGTGAATATTTTGTCCCCCCGATAGTTATATGAATACATTTTATTAAATGGAGTCTAGGTGAACAAATAAGATGCTCTGATTTGGTTTCTCTCAGAACAGGAAGAACCTGTATTATTTGCTGTTGGCACTTGGCATACAACACCCAACTATATTCTGAGAACAACATATCTAATAATTAAATGAAAAATTATGTTGTTTATTGTAGGTCCAATGTAGCATTTTAATATCAGGGAGAGCAGTTTACAAATGTTGTGAAAGGTGGCAAAAGGATGAGATTAATTTCCAAAAATTGAGGTAAGCTGTAAGATGCAAACTGTACCACATATGTTAGTTAACTCTGAAGGTCGTTTGTGTAGTGCTGGTCTCCATTCTGTAGACTTGTACTTGCTTAATTTTTAAGTCCATATACATTCAGTAAATTGTTCACTTGTTTAATGTTAAGTAAACGTGCTGGGTTTGGCTAGGATAGAGTTAATTTTCTTCACAATAGCTAGTATAAAGCTGTGGTTTGGATTTGTGCTGGAAACAGTGCAGATAACATAAGGATGGTTTTGTTCCTGCTGAACAGGGCTCACACAGAGCCAAGGCCTTTTCTGCCTCTCACCCCACCCCACCAGCAATGGGCTTTGGGGGCACAAGGAGCTGGGAGGGGACACAGCTGTGACAGCTGACCCCAACTGACCCCAGGGATATCCCACACCATATGACGTCATGCACAGCATATGTAAAGTTGGGGGTAGAAGAAGCGGGGGGGGGGAAATGTTCAGAGCGATGGCATTTGTCTTCCCAAGTCACCGTTATGCATGATGGAGCCCTGCTTTCTCAGGGATGGCTGAGCACCTGCCTGCTGGTGGGAAGCAGGGAATGAATTCCTGGTTTGGCTTTGCTTGTGTGTGTGGCTTTTGCTTTACCTATTAAACTGTCTTTATCTCAACTCAAGAGTTTTCTCGCTTTTACCCTTCTGATTCTCTTCCCCCATCCCATTGCGGTGGGAACAAGTGACTGGCTGTGTGGGGCTCAGTTGCCAGTTGGTGTTAAACCACAACAGTAAAGTACTATTATATTTGAAAACTCAATAACTAGTGGAGCAAGAAGGACAGTTCCAGGGATTGATGTGGTCTCTTTTGTGAAATCTGTGTTATCTCTTAGGTATATCTCTTAGTTGTAGAATTTGGCATGGTTTGCAGGGAAATTAATGAACTGCTCTATTACTGCAGTCTGCAGCTTTAAGTGATGAAGTTTTGTCATTCTGCTGAAATGCTATACCAGAGTATTAGTTTGTTGCTTGATTTTTAACAGATGGAAATTACACACCTGAAGTTGAGCTACATTTCATTATGTATCAGTTCATATATATGTGTACATAAATAATGATACAGACGATTCTCAATGACAGCCTCATCCATACAGCTAATATTAACCAAATGGAATCATTATATGTTTACTCACTTCCTACAACTTGAAACTCCAGTGTGGGTGAAGTAATGTGGATATGGTATCAGCCACTCAAAACCCATAAACCTCCACCTCCATGAAACATATGCTGATTGTAACACAGGTTTGATCTTCAGAGCGGGGCCTACAGGGTGAAATTTAAATGGACATAAACTTCCTTTGATCTGCAGAACAGAGAGAGGAGACATGCTTCCATTTCTTTGTACCTCCTGTTTTCTCTTCATGTTCTTGCCCTTTTCTTACCCACCTCCTGCGTGCCCCTCCGATGATTGGGATGTTACAGGAACTTAAGATGTGGGAAGGTGCTCTCTGAGCAGAAAGTAAAATTTGGGAATAATGTGGGGAGAAGAAGATAAGGGGTGTATAGAGAATAAATGCTTAGAGGACTTAGGATGTACAGAGCATTTGCTTTTAAATATATTGATGACACCATAACCCACAAGAGCTTAATTGCTACACACAAGTCAACTTTTCTGTATTTCCTTGATTTCTGAACATGTTTTGCTCCATATGCCTGTTTTTTTAACGTGACTGTGATCTATCCTCTATAAAAACAACTCTTACCTCTACTTAATACCTCATGCCTTTCCAAAATACAAGATGACAGATCATTTTTTGTAAGCACAGCTCATAATTTAAAATTCCAGGTGAAAATGTCAAGTACATAGGAATTACCATTATTAGACCAGACTCAGATATTATCCGGTCTCCTGTCTGCACATGGATAGTATCAGATACTCTAAAAGACATATAGACTCCACACATCTGCTTTCATAGTGGAACTTACTCTAATTTCAAACATGTATGCACTGACTTAGTTCTAAAGTACAGTGTTTGACATCCATTCTAATTTTTGTTGTCATTAAGTATTATATTACTTGTATTCTGCTGGTCCAGAAAACGCACCTAATATTTCAGATGAGAGCAAACCACTGGTTTGTAGTAAGAATTCCATTTTATTTTACTTACTGTTTTCATTTTGCTTTTCCTGTTGGTTGGTTTCTGGTTTTGACTGTTTTACAGAAAGCTGTCTTCACTGACCTGTCCATATTGATGCTTAGGATGCTGATACTCCTTTTGTGAGTCGGTATCATCGGACAATCTGTGTGAAATAAATACAAAATCAGATTTTTCCTCCAAAATGCAGTATACCACATTTCTTAACAGTCAGTGTCAGTTAGCATTTTGTGCTTCTCTTGCCTACCTTGTTTGGCCTAGGTGAGTGGGTAGGAGAGTGGTAACTGAAACTAAATGTTCCTGTTTAGCTTGTTCATTTTTTTCCTGAAGTGAATCACAGCTCAGTTTGATGTTGACACCTTTTGGTGATCTGAAAGCCAAGGTATTTCACGGCTCAACATCTATTTCTAGCTTATCTCAAACATTGTTTTGGTTTATGTTTCATTAGATAAATAAAATAGAAGATAAGAAGTCATCGATATTAACTTCCCATCACACTTGGAATAATGCTTAGTTAAAAAACTGTTCCCTTTCTCATGAAAAAATGAGAAAACTGAAGGAAGTTTTTAAGGAACATTTTACTGCAAAAGTGTTCATGAACAGTATATTGGATCTTTGCAAAGTCAAGGTATCAAGTTTGATATCTGAATTCAGTAATTTAAACAAAAGCATTTAAAATAGGTTTACAACTAATTCCTGTTTCCTAGGTAGAGCTGTAATTCTTTTATTGAGACTGCCCCACAATTCCCTTATAAGTAGTACTTTTCAGCTGTTTATATCTTTGCTGATTTATGATGATGCAAAGTGAAATTTTTAAGGCAGAAATTTTCTGCCTTAGCTTGGATATTAATTTCTTTGATAAAAGATGTCATGCCAGTCTGGTCCAGTTATTTTTGAGAATGAAGCAATGGGAAAATAAGTTACTTTCAATATATTAAGAAAATGTAACAAGCTTTTAGGTCATTGTGCTTTATCGCCATGCTTTGCAATGCAGACTCAAATTTGGCAGAGACTAGTTTATACGAGAGAGACGTAACTTGTGAAAAACTGTGTCAGCATCACTGTGCTTCACCGGTTCCTTCTTACTCCAGGTGACAAAGCTTGAATTGTTATAACTGCTCAAAAAAGAATCATATCTCTCACTGATACTTGGTCAAGAGGTATCAGACATTAGGATTAAACTATAATAATTTCATCAGACCCATCTTTCTGTTTTCCAGGAGCTATGGCCAGAAATACAGCTTATGATCATGTGTTCTTCAAACAAAGTTTAATTTGTTTTTAACATTGGTAATGTAGAAAGGATGTTAATAGAACAGAACAAGGATTTTCATACGTTCTGTGTGCAGATGTATTTGCTTAGTTAATCACTGTGAAAGATCAGTAGCGAGGGTCCAATTTTTAGCCTCTGTAGAACGCTTCTCCCTGTTGGCATATTCCTGGAAATTATTGTCTCCTACTTCCTCTCACTGGAGGGACTTTTAAACTATTTTAGTATTTAGTACTTTTTACACATTAAACTTCTATCCTTGGCAAGCACGGTATTTGTTAATCATTGTTTTGAGTCAATATAGTTCAGATCTTTTTTTGGAGAATTAAAGTAGAATTAGAGTTTCTCCTTTGTATGCAATACTTTGCATTTGTTAACACTCAGACTCAATTACCATTTTGCTACCTTCTTGTCCTGGTTTCGGCTGGGATAGTCAAGGACTTTTCAGCTTCCCGTGCTCTGCCAGCGAAGAGGTGAGCAAGCAGCCAGGAGGGGGCACAGCCGGACAGCTGACCCCAGCTGGCCAAAGGGCTATTCCAGACCATATGACATCATGCTCCATATATAAACTGGGGGGAGTTGGCTGGGGGGGCAGCGACCACTGCTCAGGAACTGGCTGGGCATCAGTCAGCGGGTGCTGAGCAGTTACATTGTGCTTCAGCTGTTTTGCATATTCTTTTATCATTGTTGTTATTATTATTATTATATTCTCTTCCTCTGCTGCCCTCTTAAACTGTCTTTATCTCAAACCACAAGTTTTACTTTTTTTTTTTTCCCCAATTCTCTCCCCCATCCCAGCGGGGCCGCGGGTAGGGGGTGAACAAGCAGCTGCGTGGTGCTTAGTTGGCGTCTGGGGTTAAACCACAACACTCACCAGCTGAAGAAAAATAGAAGGTGGAGGAGCAATGTGGTAACTTGAAGTGCGTTTCCAACATTGAAGTCCTATCTCCACCCGTTGTTTCACAAGTTGGTAATTATTATAGCAGCTCTTCTGATTAACCATGTCAGAGACGTTGAACGTTCTCAGAGCCTAATGGTCTGCTCTTACACAGTAACAACAGGCCATATGTGACATCCACGTAGCGTTATTGAGTAAGTTTTTCACTTGTTCCTTCACACTGCCAAATTACTGACTTTTGAAAATTAGATTTGTAGGCTTTCTGTAACAATTCTCAGCTTTGGGCTACCAACAGGGCTGGAAATACCACCGTTTGGTACGTTCAGGTCCCTTGCAGCTCCTGCTGCTAAGCAAACTGCATCACCCTGTAAAGCAACCATGCGCCATCCTTTTCCTTACACATATATTATCCAAGTCTCTGCAACCTTCCTTCCTGCAGGCTAAGCTGTCAGCTGTTGATCAAGTGCTATGCAAGCTCAAAGGCTTTTCCTACAATGGCTGTTTTATACCAAAATGCAGCTAGATGTGGGGACTGAGCATAGGTAACAGTTGTTGGCTTTAAGAATGATCCCACTGATCTGAATGTAGGGAGAGAAAACCAGATAAGGGATGAAAGGAATACATTAGGATGAGCAAGACTGAGAGTGGAAGGGAGAAATAAATGGCTCGACAAGAAATCAGAGAAGGGCTGCAGCAACTGGAGTGGCTTAGCAAGACGGTGTTTAGGAAAGGAGGCTGAGCCACCTTGGGTCAGGAAACCAGGGGAAGGAGAACCTAGAGACCAGTTGAGCAAGGAGGTTAGATGGGCTGAACAATGGTTAGGCAAGAAAAGCAGACGGTATGTGTATTGCAAAAGAGGAGGGTGACGCTCCGCGCTAATGAGGAAAACAGAAAGGAGGGATTTAGAGCTAATTGACTGGAGAAGAAAAAGGTGGAAAGAAGGCAACTTAAATCTAATGAGAAGGTGTGAGATGGAACTGACTGGACCAGGAGCCTGTGGTACCTGAGCCAGCAATTCATGGTGGAGGAGGTGGGGGAAACGTGGTAGGAGAACCATTTGACAGGGAGTTCAGGTGCAGTTCTTGCATGAACCTGTACTGGATTAGAATTGTATAGGTAAGTAGGCTGTTGCCTACAGGCCTGCTCTGTCATATATTACAAAAATTTTGAGACACAGCATATGAGGCAGGTGGTGATGGGAAGAAAAATGACAGTTCTATGGCTAAGGCAGATAAATGCTGATAAGATGATCCGAATTACCACTTTAACTCTGCCACAGAATCACTGTAGGATGCTGCCCCAGGGTATGTGATCTAACACATTCAAAGTTGGCCTATAATTGCATTTTTCCCTATTTTCAGGATATTTATCATGAGATATATCAGAGAGGTATTTGCAGAAGTGTTCTGTGCTACTAAGTGGTTGCAGTTATGTGGAGCTTTCTTTAAACATAGTATTTTTTTTAAATAACTAGCACATAATAATTTTTAAATTTTGTATCGTATTTTGATGGTGTTCATTAAAGTCTAGTGCTAGATACTGATTACAAATTAATATTACAAATGAATACTAAATAACTGTCTATTCACTGAATGAGGGAGCAATACTGTGGTAAAAACATATGAAGCCATATAATTAAAGGTTGCATCCTGATACAGCCTTAATTCAAGTTTCTTGGGCAGTTTTAGACCATTTTTGTGGAAGACTTATTTGGGACTGTTCCAGGAGACACACGTGCAGAATGCAGCTGCTTTGCTTAGCAACATTTTCTGCAAAAAGGTGTTTTACTAGTGCATGGACTGGCTTCCAGCAGTTGACATAACTGAGATGTTGGTTTAGATCTGTAATCTTTGGATCCAAAAACATTCCAGTAGATGGGATCCAGTTGCCTTCTGCCTCTCTCAAAGCCTCTCTCTCATTCAAATTTATCCACAGTTTTGAAAGTAAATGCACTGGTAACAGGGTAGGAAGCGACAAGGAAAGGTGGAAGTTGTGAACAGCTGATACTTGTTCTAGTGATAAGAAAATAGAAAATGCAGTGGAACTGCACAGAAAGTTCAGAAGTGGTGGATCTTTAAATTTGGTTGAGGAAACCAAGAGAGACTTTAGATCTCAGTGTTGATTAAAGATCGTAGAATCATAAAACACAGGGCTGGAGCATACCTTCAGGATCATCCAGATGACCTTCAGCAAAGATGATACAGAGTGGGAGGAATGAGAAAGGCCAGGGAAACAAGGTTATTAACACAGTAAACCTCTTAGTTGCATGGGACAGGCAGGAAGACAGACGTTCCTAATATATAGGAGAATAGGTAACAAAATGTGTGATTTAAGGAGTAAAATTCAGAACCATGAAACAAGTAGGCTTTTGTTAAATAAGCATAGGATTGATAACAGCAGAGGACGCAGAAAGTAGGCCCCCGAAGAATGTGAAGAAAATAGTAAAGTTTTAAAGAAATATGAAGCTCCTGTCTATGAACATACATAGAAGGAGGCTGCTGGTGTTCTACTAATTATTTTTTTTTTTAAGAAAGGATGGTACTACTACATGTTATTACTATTACTACTACTTACTAATATTACATATTGCTACTAATATCTGCTACTAATAATTTTTGCTACTAATTTACTAATATTACATCTTGCTACTACTAATAGTTTGTGATACTACTGCTAAATAGTGTGCTTAAAGCCTGATCACTAGGAGAAGTTATTTAGATTGCTAGTACTCAAGACAGTGCTTGCAGTTAAACACCTTTTAACTTGTTCAGCATGCAAAGCTACTGCTTACGGGGCTTTCTAGTATAGCTCACATGCACTGGAAATTAAAATTTGAAACTGAATTCATCAGGGAATGTGATGTACATAACTGTCCCAATGTGCTACCCATCAGGACAGTTGCTGCCCTCATGCAATATAGGCCAGTGTTTTACATGTTTTAGAAAAAAATGGTGAAAGTTTCTGTAGGTGTGGAAGTATACATATGTGTGCATGCTTATATATAAATACACTGATGTGTATGCACACTTTTTCCTTTTTGGTACAGAAAATAAATTAATCTCTCCTTCAGAGTTAAAAATAAATAGTGACGTTTTATCCCATTCTAGAAGAAGGAAAAAAAAAAAAAAATTACTCTTCAGCCTTAAGGCCTAAAGTTGTCTGTCTCTAACCAACGTGAGAAAATTCTCTGTTCCTTCCTACATAGAGCTACACCCTAAGCCACAGCTGAAAGCTCATCCTCTCTGCCTGCCAGCTAAGGCACAGTTTATAAGGTAGGGCAGGATCCTTTGCTCTGGCTCAGCAAGGCTGAACCCACACAGTCCATCTTAATGCAGAATATATAAAGAGAAGATACACAGTTTAACTGTTAAGTAAATAATGATCCAAATTACATCATTCCAAGTCAAATGTCAACTGCCAATTGCCCTGTTATCTGAAATAAGACGAGAGTGAGTTTTTACCACAAGTTAAGACATGTTTCCAGGTTATTATCACAGCTTGGTTAATGCACTGAATGTTCACACACTGGTTTATCTCACACTAACTTGACGGGAATAGCATAAACAGGCAGCAGAAGTAACCAAATACTAAGTATGGACCAAACCTTTGCAGTTGTGTGTGGTAACTAAGCAAAAAGAAATGTAAACTTAATTCTCCTAAATCTTTTCCTAAACTTAGTTGTGCCATACATTTGACCTTCACAAACACCTGTGTCCTAATCTTTAAGTTTATTATGTATTTATTTTTGTAATCTGAAATTGTAAATCATAGGGGTTGACTCGTATGACTACCAGGGTAAATGAGAAGCAGAGCAGTCATGTTCTGTGGACTGTGTTACAGAATTATAGAATCATTTAGGTTGGAAAAGACCTTTCAGATCATCAAGTCCAACCGTTAACCTAACCCTGCCATCCCACCACTAAACCATGTCCCTAAGTGCTTTATCTGCCCAGCTTTTAAATACCCCCAGGGATGGGGACTCAACCTGTTCCCTGGGCAGCCTGTTCCAGGGCTTGACAACCCTTTGGAGGAAGAAATTTTTCCCAATATCCAACCTAAACCTCCCCTGGCGAAACTTGAGGCCATTTCCCCTCGTCCCATCGCCCGTTCCCAGGGAGCAGAGCCCGACCCCCCCCAGCTCCTCCCTCCTCTCAGGCAGTTGTAGGGAGCGATGAGGGCTCCTCTCAGCCTCCTCTGCTCCAGGCTGAACCCCCCCAGCTCCCCCAGCCGTTCCACAGCAGCCTGGGGCTCCAGACCCCTCCCCACCTCCGCTGCCCTTCTCTGGACACGCTCCAGCCCCCCCAGGGCCTTCGGGGAGGGAGGGGCCCAACCCTGACCCCAGCATTCGAGGGGCGGCCTCCCCAGTGCCCAGCACAGGGGCACGGTCCCTGCCCTGCTCCTGCTGGCCACACCACTCCTGATACAAGCCAGGATGCTGGTGGCCCTCTTGGCCACCTGGGCACACTGCTGGCTCATATTCAGTCACTGTCAACCAGTACCGTCAGGTCCTTTTCTGCCGGGCAGCTTTCCAGCCACTCTTCCCCACGTCTGCAGTGTTGCATGAGGTTGTTGTGACCCAAGTGTAGGACCCAACACTTGGCCTTGTTGAACCTCACCCAACTGGCCTCAGCCCATGGATCCAGCCTGGCCAGGTCCCTCTGCAGAGCCTTCCTACCCCTGAGCAGATCAACACTCCCACCCAACTTGGTGTCAGCTGCAAACTGACTGAGGGTGCATTTGATCCCCTTGTCTGGATCATTGATGAAGATATTAAACAGAACTGGCCCCAAAACTGAGCCCTGGGAAACATCACTGGTGACCAGCTGCCAACTTCATTTAACTCCATTCACCACCAGTCTCTGGGCTCAGCCACCCAGCCAGTTTTTTATCCAGCAAAGTGTATACCCATCCAAGACATGAGCAGCCAGTTTCACCAGGAGAATGCTGTGGGAAAAAGTGTCAAAGGCTTTACTAAAGTCTAGGTAGACAACATCCACAGCCTTTCCCTCATCCACTAAGTGGGTCATCTTTTCATAGAAGGAGATCAGGTTGGTCAAGCAGGACCTGCCTTTCATAAACCCATGCTGACTGGTCCTTATCACCTGGTTGTCCTGTATGTAACTCATGATTGCACTCAAGATGATCTGCTGCATAACCTTCTCTGTCACCAAGGTCAGACCGACAGGCCTGTAGTTCCCCAGATCCTCCTTCCAGCCCTTCTTGTAGGTGGGCATGACATTTGCCAACCTTCAGTCAACTGGAACCTCCCCAGTTAGCTAGGACTGCTGATAAATGATGGGAAGCAGCTTGGTGAGCACTTCTGCCACTTCCATATTGTTGAAATACCTTTCAGTCCAAGAAGCCCTGTAGTCATGCAGAAGAGGAGGATGAATAAAATTGCTAAAAGCAGGCAAGAGATCAAGACACGCAAGTACTGAGTAGTTATTGCAGGCACATTTTGCAGTTTACTTCAGGCACCATCGAAATTGCCATTTTTCAGATTGATGTTCAACAGGCTCATCTTCTGTGCCGTCTCTCAGTTTAAAGCGAT
The DNA here is from genome assembly GCA_017310255.1 of Butorides virescens. NCBI lineage: Eukaryota > Metazoa > Chordata > Aves > Pelecaniformes > Ardeidae > Butorides > Butorides virescens. The sequence continues at coordinate 9,337 of JADKXX010002161.1, read as the reverse complement.
TGCTCCAATTACAGAGCGACCTTCACGTCTTAAGAAACATATGTCTACTTTTTCCAAGACCTTCTCAGTAATGAAAATCTGAAGCTTTTATTTGTAATGGAAATAAGGCTTGTGTAAGCAATGTAGCACAACCATAGCCTGTTCTCTCTCTGCTGCTGGGAAGAGAATATCTATGAGGATGTGCTGGTTTTGACGGGGGTAGAGTTATTTTGCTTCACAGTAGCTAGTATGGGGCTATGTTTTGGATTTGTGCTGAAAACAGTGCTGGTTGATAACACAGAAATGGTTTAGTTGTTGCTAAGTAGGGCTTACAGTAGCCAAGGACTTTTCAGCTTCCCATGCTCTGCCAGGGGCACAAGAAGCTGGGAGAGGGCACAGCCAGGACAGCTGACCCCAACTGGACGGAGGGGTATTTCATACCATATGATGTTATGCTCAGCATATGTAAAGCTGGGGGAAGAAGAAAGAAGGGGGGGATGTTCAGAACAATGGCGTTTGTCTTCCCAAGCCACCGTTGCACATGATAGAGCCCTGCTCTCCTGGGGATGGCTGAACGGGTACCCGCCTGCTGATGGGAAGTAGGGAATGAATTCCTTGTTTGGCTTTGCTTGTGTGCGTGGCTTTTGCTTTCCCTATTAAACTGTCTTTATCTCAACTCATGAGTTTTCTCACTTATACCACTCAGATTCTCTCCCCCATCCCACTGGGGAGGGGAGTGAGCAAGCAGCCGTGTGGCACATAAGATTACATGCCTGAGTAACATAGGATCTTAGGGAAAGTGAAGCACTGACTCCTACCTTGGATGAAGGAGGGAAGCAAAGTAGTAACTGAAATCTCAAAAGAAAATGTTAAAACAAGCAAGAAAAGTCTAGGGAAGGATGAAAGACAAAAGGGGGAAGATTTGTTCAAATGGAATTTAAAGTCATAATGGTCATTCCTTAAAAGTTCTAGAGGTGGATAATGGGACCTCCCAGCCACAGTAGCAAGTCTTAGACTCCAAGTTTATTCAGTTCATTTGTGGTCACGTAAGGAGTACCTCACTGGTTCAATAAAATTTAACTCATCTTCCAAATTTTTGGATAATGATCCAAACTGACTTTAAGGTTCTTCTCCAAAAATTCTAGGTTCATCATCTTCCTTTTGAATGCAAAATGCAATACCATGGTGAACATAGTGCTAACAGTTCAAGGATATTTTCACTTGTGCTCTTGGAATTTGCTGGTTTCAGAATTCCATCACTGAACTAAAATAAAATAGAATAGCAATTAAAAGAAAATAAAAGAGCAACAAATTGCAAGAGAACTAATAGAAAAGTAGAGCAAACATGAGAATAAGGATTAAAGTGCTCTAAGGTTTGCTTTAAGGCTACATAGTCTCCTCCAACAGCAAGAAATACTTTGACTAACACCCAACCAAAACACAATAGCTCTAGTTTTCCTCCCAGATATTAATTAATAAAAACAATGTTCTGAAAAAGAACTGAAAATGACTGTATACGTGTTGGTGAATTCTTGGGTTGGGAAGCCAAACTAGCTCTTTACATATTCAGGTTGGTTGTGGGTTTTGTTTGTTTGTTTGTTTTTCCAAGGCAATATTAACGCAAACAAGAACCTAGTAGAAACACAAAAGTCTCAATCAACTTATGCCATAAATCCAGAAATTTCACCATGCTTGTGACCATTCACTATCTCCATTCCAACATAGATATCTTACTTAACTGCATTCTTACCTTTTGAAGGTAGTATTCAGCTTTTTCCTAGCTGGCTCTAATAAATTAACACATCCAACCAGTCTTTAGTTGATAGGAACATCTGGGGAATATCTGATCCACCACAGGTAAGGCTGGGCTGACAGTTTATGGAATACTCAGCCACACTTCCCGAAGGACAGTTTGTTCAAGATTAACCCTGGACAGAGTGGTGCTCTCTCACGATACCGTGCTGTATAGGTCTGGGTTTCTCCCCAGAAGTTTTCTAGTCAGTTGGGGACTAAAACATAAATAGTGTAAAGCTAATCAATTCACGTCATATTTGCAAAAAGGCACAATTAATTAATCTTCAGAATAACAGTATAAGAAGAATGTAGTCCTGGAAGAGAAGTGGATCAAGTCCAGTTCTTGTTATTGGAGGGACCATATCAACCTCATTTCTTTTGTTTAGATTCACCATTGAAGATCTTGTTCCCATGTTCCAATTGGAAATCTTCTAGAAACTCACTCCTCTAGGTTAGGATCTTTCTCCTAAATTCTAATCTTAATTTATAAATTGACTGTTCATACTGGTTTGTTCTTCATCATCACTGCCCTTTCACTTAGCAGATCTCCTCGGTGTTTACCTGGTTAACATATTTATATGCAACGATCACGCCTAATCTCACTCAGCCTTTGTTTTTCCTCCTTTGGTCACCTCAGGAGTCATTTCTGCACATGCACCAGTGATGCCTGTTTTTTCTGCGTACGAATTTACTTGAATATTCCATTTTAAAGTCTTACCAGTGTCACTCCTATTTCTGCAGGAAATACCTCAGGTGCTGAGTAAATCCTGCTGTTTGTACAACTGTATCACACTTGTCATCATCCTGTATAAACTAGATCAACCTGTTTTGCTCTTCCCAAATATTGTTTTCTCCTTACAGCACATTCTTTGTTATTATTCTTTCAAAGTATGACGTTATAGTTTGTATGCTAAAGCTTCATTCTGTTTCATGCCTCTGTTTCTTGGCATCAACCATTTTTTTCTGCATAATATTAATGATACCTTCTAGTTTTTTTAAAGTCAATGGAGCACTGGTAACATTTATGTCAGGTCGCTAATGACTATATTAAAATCTAATAGCTTTTTTCTAGCTGGATTCACCGTTCAAAAATCATTCAGTACCTTACCACTTTTAGCCAGTTCCTTGCCTGTATTATAATCCTTACAAAAGTGATCAACTTTGCCAACTTCGTTTATGAATTTCTGAGTGGCACCATAGAATGCATTTTATTAATATTCACTTGAATAAGGTGTGTGACATTGGCTTTGCCTAGAAAATCAAGTTATTTAAAAAAACCAAACAGCTAAGTCCAATACAGTCTTGTCTACTTTTATATCTGATTATTCACCGCTTCACTATTTGCTTTAATTTATTGATAACAACTCAGGTCGAATTCAGGGACCTTTCAGACATGAATCACTTCTGTCCCCTCCCTCCTTTATACAGTCAGATATTGTATCGCCTGTTCTCCAATCATATACCACCCTGACTTTATATATTTATTTGAAATATTTCCCATGGAACCAATCCCACAGTCTTATTCTAGTGTGTTTCGGGAGTTTGGAATGAAGGCTTGCAGCCCATCCAATCTGAGGTTTTCTTCTTCAAACATGTATCTCCCAGTTCTGTATTTTATTTGTATTAATCATACTAGCCATGGATCGAGAAGTATATTTGAATCAATTTTAGGATAGTAGGGAAAACTCCCTTCCCTTCAAACCACTTTCCCATGGGTAAGGTAAAACTTTGCTGGAGTAGCCAATGCGATACTTAGGCACAGAAAGAGGTGAAACTAAAAGCTCTGAACTATCCTCTCCTCCACTGCTCTTGGAGAGCGTGGCCGCTCACCGTGGAAGAGTCACAACCAGTCAACAGCCGCTGCAAGAGCAGCTGAGAGTCGTGCAATATTCAAACATGCCATAGGATGGTGCCATAAGGTTAGATTTGTAAATCGCTCAGCTGCCTCTTACTTTAACATTTACAAAAAGAGCAAATGCTAAAGGAAATAATCCACACAAATATTATACACTCAGTGGCGGGCAATATCTGTATTTGCTGTAATCTTGACAGATAATTTAAATTCTGCAGTGAGGTTTGTGATTTTCTTGATCTGTATTCATCTCATCTTCATTCGCAAATCTCATGTATGCATCAGAGGTGACTCTGTCTGTGAACTGGCTACAATTGAGGTGAACATCCCTACAGTAGGGGCTTATCGCTGGTGAAACAGCGTAAACCTCTTTGCCTTCATAACTTTGATTTTCTAGAACATCAGTAAAACACATTGTGCAGAAATAGTATTTTAGTAGTGCAACTACGGAGCTAATAATCTGCAGATCTCTTAATTTTTCATTTAGTTTACCAAAGGTGTATTTAATGAGCATATTCTTTCTGCTGTCATAATAGTTAAACCAGTCTAAGTCAGTGTTGGTCTACTGTGGGTAATGTTTCAGTAGCTGATGTGAGTGTCCAGAGAGTGATCTAGAAAATAACATTGAATTGACGAACATCATCAGATGCTTTTTGGTGTTTGCCACAGAATTTAACCTTTTGAGCTTAAGAAGAAAATGATACCATTAATTACACTTGAGTAGGAGCCCTGTACGTGTTTAAGACCCCTCTGCCTCTCAGGTTTATTTTGAAATTAACCACAAGCAGCTACAGGACTGGAAGCTACAGCTTCCAGTATCTCTGTACGCAACCCAAAGTGCAGGCTTGTTGATACAGGATATGTGCAAGAGGATGCAACATATGATAACTTTATGCAGTTTTCAAAAAGCAATATTTGTTTCTTTATCCATGGGAATTCAAAGCTCTGGTTTATATAAGCTTTCAATCTAGTTTAGATTAGGTTAACATTTAGGGGTATATCAGGATAGCATCGGTAAAACAGATGCCTTTCCTTATTCAGAATTTTTTTTGTCATTCCCCTCTGTACTTGTCTCCCACTTACGCAATAATCTCATTTTGTTGTCAGAAGTCTTACATTAAATCATTATTCCACTCAATAAAATTTATGCATCAGTAAACATGGGTAAAAATAGAATTATCAATATTCTCACCCTGTTGCTTATCATCCTGGTTGCAGTCTTGCACATGTTTACTTCTTTTAGAGTCACGTTTACGATGATTTTCAAGCCTTGGAGGCCTTCTGCCTTTACCATAGCTTCATTTCTGCAGTGGACGTAAGAATAAAGAGCCATCACTGGTCTATGTTGAAACCCATCCTGGCTATCTGTGCAATACTGTGATCAGACAGTGTCTAGTGGAGCTCCCTGATGGCTCACCGAACTGTCAAAATGTTTTCTAGGAAGCAACTGTTTTCACTGCTATTCCAGACTCTTTATCTGTAACAAAATTAACAGTTCCCTTCACAGAATCAGGCGACACACTTAAGGTTTCAAAGCTAGGTAGGAACAGAACGAGTACTTAACAATGACCAATTGCTTAACTATTTTTATTTTTCTAGTCTAGCTACTTGTTTGGGAAAAGGTATAAATTTGCTGGTTTGCTACAGATTTAGGATTTGAAGCTTGGGATTCCTGTTGACATTCGGTGAAAATGGTGTCTGTAACTACAGAAATGGGGAATTATGACCCAGAGTACTGGCTGATAGCACTCTGTGACAAGAATTATTGCCTGAATAGCTTTGCAAAATTTCAGCCACCTTATGGAAGAACACTGCACACCTGAGCATGAATTGTTACGGAAATTTCCCTGTTTCGCCACCCAGTGAAAGCAACCCAGCAGCATTCCCTTCTCCATACAGACCTTTCATTGTAAAGGAAGCAATTAAAAATTTCACTCATAACCACAGCTTATTACAATAAACAGTTCTTCATCTTCCATGTATCTGTTCTCAGTCTTCAGGGAGGAATTACATTTGATGACACTTCCAGACTCAAACATCCATAGGCGCAGTTACACCCAGGAAAGCCATAAATCTTCATATGCAATGGACCCATGGGACTGCTCATGACCGTGGGACTGGGCACACAACCCACTTCCATCAGAAAGAAATCACAGTGCCTCACTCCATAGGTGTTTTATTAACCGACAGGAATTCAGGCAGTGGCCTCCAGGTGAAGACAATTAAGCTATCCTACCAGATCTGGAATGTGTTGGGAGCAATTCAGTGACTAGTTATAAAGGAAGGAAGGAAGGAATGTGTCCTGCTTTTCCTTGTTAGGGCTTGCTACCACCCTAGGGACAAGGGAACTGTTTATTTTTCCTCCTGGAGAAAAAAAAAAAAAAAAAAAAGGTTTTATGTTGCATCTGAGGCAGGTGATCTGAACAGCTTAACCCCTCTTGCCATATCTGATATATTCAACAGCATTCCTTTTCACAGCTTTTTTTTTTTTTTTTTTTTTAATTGTATGGATGCAAAGCAGGAAAATTCTGATCTACCTTATCGCCTGCCTGTAAACTTCTCTGTCCACACTGGAGGCTACAGGGAATCAGTGCTTACCACTGGAATGAAAAAAAAAAAATTAAAAAGAGAAATCCATTTCTGTTACGCATCCCCAGCTCATCGGCAGTGGTAGAAGTCCAGAGTGGTAGCAGATTCTCCCATATTTGGTAACCCTGCGGCACACTGAAAATTGAAAGCAGAATGTCACAAAAAACAAAAAAAATTATCAAAGGAATTTTAACTACAGCCCTATGCGCTCTGGCACCGTGGTAAACTACCCAGAGCACACACAAGCGTGCTGTAACGCATTTCAAAAATGTCCTCACGTGGTCATTTTGATGTTCAAGATCATATGCTGCTGCTGTTTCCTTCTCCTTTCTGATTTGTTTCACTTGTTGCACAATGGCATCGATGGAGGAGCCGTTCCCGCAGCTTGTTCCGATAGAGCCTGTCTTCACACAACAGGTTTTGTGGCAGAAGCCAGATTCAGAAACCCAGTCTGAATCTCAGTACATGAGCTGTGACTCTCAGGTGTCAAAACTAGGAGGGGAAAAAGAAAAAAAAAAAAAAACAAAATAAAAGAAAAAAAAGGAATAATTCTTCACAGTGTCTGTCCGTAAAGCTGGGAACTCCCTGCTACAGGATGTTGTGTTTGCTAAAGGTTTAGTTTCAGGGGAGGACTTCACTGAGAATTAGATAGACAGCAATCGTGTTTGGCTGGGGAAGTTTCTGAGCTGCAAGCGGCTGGAAGCTCAGGGAAAGCGTTACATATCCCCGTCCAGTGTCCCGTATCTTCCTTAAGCATCCATCCATGGCTATTATGAGAAGCAGGATACTGGTCTTTCTGGATTCTTGGTCTTACTCAGCCTGGTCATTCTTATTTTGAAGCACTACCTATTTCCAGTTCCAAAGTTCCTTCTACATAAATTCTATGTTCTCATGTTAGGTTTTCATTGCTGAAAAATCCTTACTTAAGGGATAAAGCACCAGAGATTATAAAAAAGCCTTATACTATCAAGATTAATCCATAGCTGAGTAAATTTCCTGTGTTAATGCCTTCACTTTGAGGCTTTTAGGTCCCACAGCTGGATTCTGGCAGGTTATGTGAAGGACCTGATCTTTAATGATGGTGTCTTTCACTATTACATACTCGCTACACTGCGATAAACTATGTTACTAGAAAAAAAAAAATCACATTATACAGCACCCTTAGATATCCAAGTAAAAAGAAAAATAGGGATATCAATTATTAATCTCCTTTTGAGGCATAACTGTATATATTTCTATTCTGAGTGTACTGATATACACACCCTGAAGACAAGATACCTGTCACTTACACGGAATACATACACATGTGACCATACAAAGCAGGACGTATTTCTCCCTTTTATTTCCTTTCCCATTTCTCCTCAAGTCAGAGAAAATTTTTGTTTCTCTGTCTGATTTTGACCAGTGTTGTTACTTTTCTACCTATCTCCTACCTTTGAAGTCCTTTAATATTATCTTTGAGGATTTTCTTTTAGATTTCCAGCTTCCAGCCCTTGCAACAGCATTCCCTGACAGACCTTTTGATGTTTTTGTAGGTCACTGACATGCAGCTTTTACCTGCCAGCAGACTTCAAAGCCTGTAATGTTTGGCAGCCAAGCCCGTCTCAGAGATTTTTCTATTGGCTGGAAGAAGTTACTGAAATTAGATGGCAAATGCTCCATCAGCACTGGAGTCACATTCCTACGCTAAAGGAGATTGCCACTGTTGCTTTCTTGATTATACGCTGCTTCAGGGCTAAATCTGAACTGGAGGCTGGCTGGCTGGAGAGGATGGTCTCCAAAGCCGCTCCGCAAAACATTATCAGGGCAGCAAGGAAGGAACCAGCCCAGGTTTGTGGCCTGCCCTCGGTAAAGACCTCAGGGTCTAGGAAAATGGAATTTGCCTCTCTGTAGTGGCTACTCGGACTCCTCTTCCCAGAGTAGCTACCAGCAGCATCTGCCAAAGCAAAAGGGCACGTGGTCCAAGTCTTCTCACAGAGGTAACCCATCACACGTGGGGACCAACATCTTTCTGAATCATGGGGCAAGCTGGGGTACTCACAGGGAGTGCCCACGTGCTCCTACCAAAACAAGTTAATTCACAGGAGAAAGCCGCAGAGCACCTCCATATATTCTGCATTCTGCCATAGTTCAGGTGACCTCGGTGGCCTCTCCATTCACTAGATTTGCAAACCCATCAACTTCAATCTCTCATTCATGCTGTTATCAAACACAGTTCTGTACCACTAAGGTACCAATGAACCAGTAATAACTTGGAACATAAAAGAGCAGGGCTTGGGTTATTTATTTTTATTTAAGAATGCAGTTTTCTATTTATATATAATTCAGATATCTCATTAGGGCTACAGATTTATAAAATAATATTTGCTGAAACTAAACTCCTTTTTAATATCTATCAGTAGGTGCAAGCCACTTATACCTTTTGTCAGAATAAAATTGTTAAAATACTGTGGTTTTCAATGTAGCAAATTGTACTCTGCATTTTTATGCCATATACATAACCAAAAGTAACAGAGCTTTACACACTTCCTTTGTTGACCTTTAACCATAAGGATCATGTTGGATTATTTTACCTAGGTGAAATGACAGATATAGATCAGTTCTATTAGCTTATCACTTAACCCTTCTGTGATCAGCATGATATTTCAAAACATATACAGCAATTTAATTTTCTCAGATTTATATGTATGTATAAAATAATAATGGACCCCATGCAACGCTCCAGGCGTGGGGCAGAGGGGCTGGAAAGCTGCCCGGCAGAAAAGGACCTGGGGGGGTTGGTCGACAGGCGGCTGAATGTGAGCCAGCAGGGTGCCCAGGTGGCCAAGAGGGCCAGTGGCATCCTGGCTTGTATCAGGAGTGGTGTGGCCAGCAGGAGCAGGGCAGGGACCGTGCCCCTGTGCTGGGCACTGGGGGGGCCACCCCTCGAATGCTGGGGTCAGGGTTGGGCCCCTCCCTCCCCGAAGGACCTGGAGGGGCTGGAGCGTGTCCAGAGAAGGGCAGCGGAGCTGGGGAGGGGTCTGGAGCCCCAGGCTGCTGGGGAGCGGCTGGGGGAGCTGGGGGGGTTCAGCCTGGAGCAGAGGAGGCTGAGGGGAGCCCTCATCGCTCCCTACAACTGCCTGA
>JADKXX010002158.1:0-22830 GCA_017310255.1 Butorides virescens | reverse complement strand
TTACTCTTCTCCCTACCGAGGAAATTGTGCTGGGAGAGCAAATTTCTGAAATATCTGGCGCTTTTATTTTTTTTTTTACCCCCCCCCTTTTTTTTTTTTTTCCGTCGGGACTGGCGATGGCTCGCTCTTAACCAGCCGCGTCTGGAGGCGTTTAGAGAAAAGCTGGTGGACGCTTTTGGTTTTCAAAGGCAGAGGCTCCTGAAGAAATATGAAACACTTCTCGCTAATGAAAGGCATGTGTTCCGTCAGGGAGGCTTTTCCCCATCCGCCCTGGAAGGCGGGAGGAGCAGGCGTGAGGGCTAACATTTACCAGGAGAAGGTGGCTGTTGTACTAAACCCTTCAGTTTTGGTTCTGCTGCCGCTATACAGCAAAAACTTCAAGTTTGTTTAGGTTTTTTTCCCCCATTCAGAAACACTTGGTCGTCGCTTTTATAGTTTTCAAAGTGGTGGCATTATTGCACTACTTGTTGCTGGTCTGAATAATAATAAAAAAAAAAAGCAGCAACATATCTCTAAAAGAACACAACTTTAAAAGCGTGGACTTGCTACGGGAACAGGTCTAACCCATCATGCTGCTTAAAGTTGACTCTGAAGCTGGCCAGACTTTAAAGAGGCATGTCTTTTAAATAATATGAAAATCTCTGTCTCAATATAAATAGATATCACACTTGTTAAAAGGAGAGGAGGCTACGTGGCTTTTTTTTTTTTTTTTGGTAATTGCAAGGCGGAATTGCAAAGTAGCTTTGTAGCCATGAGAATTATATGTGGGAACAGAAGAAACTTGCTTAAACATTATGCTTAATGTTTAATGTAAACCTCGCTTCAATCCACTCGAGGTGTTTGGAATTGCTTAATTACCTGCCTTATTTGTATAGCCTCATGTGTACTCTTATAGGGACTGACTTTAAACAGTAAACAGAAATTAGAGCAGTTAATTTGTGTTAAATTCTGCAGTTTTCTTCCCCTTCCCCCCCAGTGCACGCTCCCGGGAAGGCCTGCCAGGTTAATTACAAAAACAACTGCTTTGACCACGTTTCCTCTGATATTTTTAAACTGCGAAGAGAAATAAAGCAGAAATAATGGAAAAATAATTGAAGCGCCTTAGAATAACGCCAGTTGAAATACGCAGTGGGAGTGTTCGAGAATGCTAAAGGTGCTGCTGCTTCAGCTGGCCTAACCAAATACAAACACACGCAGGATAACCCGTTTCAACCTGCGTTTTTAGATCGTAATAACTTTTATTTTTAGCTAAAAATAGTTGGAGATTTTACTGCAGATATGTCTGCAACCCACGTTAACTTTTTAGCTGTCATGTTCCAGTTTGGGTTTGTTTGGTGTTGGTTTTTTTTTTTCCCCCCCTGTAGTGTTTACCATATGGTGTAAACATTGAGGATTTCTCCTGGTGTTGAGAGAATAATAGCAGGCATTGTGCGAGCTGCTGGAACCCTACCTGACTCTGCCACCTGGAGTTTGCTGCTTTGAAATGAATCCTTTAACCTGACGTGGGGAAATTTGCGGTAGTGGCATTCTGGTTTTTCCTAAACGAAAGGAATGCAGGTAGTTGCTTAGTTATACCCAGACAATCTCCCCCAGATTTGTCCATTTTTATGGTGGAACTTCGAAGGTGTAGTAAAGCAGAGCAAGACCCTTCAAGATTGAGATTTGCAGATAAACTTTGATGCAAAAGTATTTTTAAATCTCTTCACTTTTCTATGTCTTTCCTTTTGGTTGCCTTTCATACGAAAAGAGAGCCGGCCAAAGAGCCCGCATCACTTCTTTCAGGATGTTTTCCTTTCTGAGACCAACTGCGATAGGCCATGGGTTCTTGCCCAGCAGAGTCTACACAAAGAAAATTCATCCTATCAGATGAAGGCTGTCTGTTATCTTGAGAGACAGGATGCTGAGTACAGCTTGGTGGTTGATGCAAGCGGGGATGTTGCTCGCGGACTAGATCACATCAAGCGTTTTCGCAGTTGTATTCAGCTGTAGTAACGTTTGACGGTAAAGAACAGGTCTCGGGGTAGATGTGAAGAACTTAATTCTTAAGGTTTCCAGAATAAATATTCAGGGAAGAAACTTTCCTCATGAAATAAGCATGCATCATAATTAGCTTTTGAAATCATTTCTGCATGCCATTGATTTTTATGCAACGCTCTATATATCTGCTGTACAAATTAAAGTAACTTCAAACAGTCAAAAACCTTTATAATGCTCCAGTTAAGCATTGTCATGTAAAGCGGTATGGTCTTGAAAGAAGTTTTGGATCTTGTCAGTACAAAAAATATTGCTTCCCATATGTTTCTGTACTAATGAGCATTTTTCCTTCTCTTCCACCTCCTCCCCCCGTCCCCAATTTTTAAGGGTTTCATCTTTGGCTTGTCAAATGGACAGTAAGAGACACTGAGTGTTAACCGCGAGAGCTCTATAAGCACGGCGGCTGCTGGGATGTTGCGACAGAACGGTGGAAGTAACAAGCGTGGTTTGGGATTAGCCCGACTGTCTACCTCCAACTTCTTCACCATCTCTAATTCGGGAAATTGGGGCATGGGGCGCAGCACCAAGAGCAGCTCTCTGAGCAGCATTAGCTCCAACTCTGACTGCTATGATAATCCTGTTGTGGATCCAGAATATATCATGCAACTGGTGAATGATGTCAGAAAATTTGCAGATGTGCTACTCTATTTGAAGGAAGCCATTCTTTCAGAAGGTGCGTCGGTTTTTCTTTATTCTTAGATTTTGTGAAACTCACAACTCTTAATATATTTTTAACTAGTCTCTACTGTGGTTATTCCCCCTTGCCCTTTACCTTCCCCCTCTATCCTCCCCCTCCCCTCCCCCAGCATGATGATTACGGGAAATGGTGGTTGTTAGTTTGGGTTCGGTATTTCCTCATCAGAACACTGTGCAATCTGTTTCATAATCATAACAAGGGAAAATAGGTTTTTAGCAGGCAGTCTAAGCTGATGCTAAAAGTTAGCGAGACCGTCAACTGAATAGTTTTTAACCACCTGATTGTGGTTTGTTTTTTTTTTTTTTAATTACAAAAGAATTCTGTTAATGTTTTGGTGATGTTTCAGTTTTCCAGGCTGTTTTGGTTTGGGTTTTGAAGATTTTGTACGCTAGCAGTTTAAGTTGTAAGGTAGAATGTAACTCTGCACTTTCTTCCTCTACAAGATAAGTATTTACCATCTTCTGCCAGCAGGTGGAAACTGCAAAGGTTCTTGCTTATGAGGAGTGTGCGTTATTGTGTGTTCCTATTCCTTCAGGGAGATGGTATTAGTCCATTTTTGGTCATCAGCAGGAAAGATTTTCTCTAACTTCTAGAGAAATGTTGTCATGTTAACAGCTGAAATGACACCCAGAGCAATTTTGCATAGGATGTCCCGAGCGCTAAGCATTTGCAGTCACCTCTGTGTTTCAAGTGAGTCTGCACGCAGCTGAAATAGCTCTGCCAAAAGGTGTGAACAAATCTTAACAGAGCGATAATTTCAGACTAGTGATCACTTCGTGTCAGCAGGGGTTTTGCTGAGCACGCAGGATGAGCAGAGTTATTTGTGAGGTGGGGTGTCTGGTGCCTACCTGGCACCGAAATGAGCATCCTGTAGGAAAGAACTATCAAAATAACTGAAGCGTTCCGGTTGCCACGTAGCAGTTGTTAATTAATGTTCAGTTTAAAATTTTGGACTCAGAAGATCCAAAAAACTAACCTGGAAGACAGGAGTTGTCGTCTTGTTTTATACTATGTTGTGGAATTAGTTTGTGAAACAGTGTTGTCCCTTTAACGGAATGTTAACTTATAAAGGAGAGATGTTTCTTTTCCACAGTTGGGAGTGTTCTTTTTCACCTCCATCCCCGAAATCTCATGATACAGTGAGTTCTGTAATACTGGGCTTGCTTACTGCTGGCTGGGGACAGCCTCCTGGAAACTGCATAGTTTGGATTGCATTTCTCCATCTTATCTGTCTTTGGAAATGTTTACAATTGTCTGTCCAAAAATTAACAAAGACTCACTGAAGTGATTGAACAGACTTCTTGCACATAAAATTCTGGTTTGTAATGCCTGCAGCTGACCACTATCCTGAAATTAGTTATGTGAATTATTCCAAGGGGGAATCAATTGCAGGGATAGGAAATTAATGTCTTCCTTTTTGGACAGCGTTAATCTATTGACTTGACGTAGATTTTGTTGAATAGTAAAACTTTAGAGCAAAGTTTATGAAATAAGAAATAAATTCTGCTACTAGCTACAGGGAAAAAAAAATACTTTGACATGTGTATGCTACGTGCATCTCCAAGCAGTTCAGAAGGGGCAAATGTAAATGGTGCAACGGGGTTACATCAGTGAGCTCTTGTATTTGCCTGGTAAGCGTTCCTAGAGCCTGCTGTCGGTCTTTCAGCCTCTAACCGCTAGTCCCTCAGTTAGCTTCTACATCTACTGTTGGTCATAGTGTCGCCACTTGGGCAGATTTGTCTAAAAACTCCTTTCTGTGGACAGAAACTTCACTCTTGACCATGCGACTCCCTGTTCGCCAGGGCCGGCCGTGCCGCTGCTGGGGTCGGCATCAGTAGGTAGGTGGGTGCACGCCTTGAGTTTTGGACTGGATGATGGTTGTATTCCCTGCTTGTGTTAGCTGAGCTGCTTTGGAAGAGCCTACCAGTTACTCACCTGTGGTTCACTTCACGTTCTCCTGATGTGGTGATGCGATCTGGGATGAAAAATCTAAGCTACATTGGATTATAACGTGAATTTGTGTCTAAACTAGATCATAAATGCATTTACATTATAGACTTGAACTGTGTTTTGTACCATATCAATGCAAGTCGATATATAACACGAAGAATAAGTTGAGATCTCTTTTTAAGGGGGAGAGTGTTATATAACTGAAACTTTCTGCAGATTTCAAGGCTGCTTCTCTTTGCATTACTTAGGCTAATGTAATTTAATTTCTTACAGTAGTCTCATTGTCATAATGCTGAATAAATTTAGGATATTACTTTTCAACAAAGGTAAACCCAGCATCGTAACTTTGATTATTTTCAGACTCTCACCCAGCAGTGTTTGTTGTATAAACTGAAATCTAAAAAACTTGGAATCTCCTTGTTGGCACCAAGTAGGAAACCTCTTTCTTAATGATACTTCACAAAAAAACCCCCAAACACCTCCATTTCCCCATAACCCCTCTGCAAGCCCCCGCCTCCCAGCCCCATAAACAAAAACCCCTCTAAGTATAACTGTAGAGTTGAAAAGTTTGTCAGCTATTTGGATGCGAGGGAGCTGCAGTTGCCTCTTGTATTGAGTGAAATACCATGTTCCATACGCTTCAGTTCTTGCTGTCTTTTTTTTTTTTTTTTTTTTAAATTCCCTTTTGAACCTAGGCATTGTACTCACTGGATGTAACGATCTGTCATTAGTGATCCAAATTGAGGTATAGGATCAAGATACTTTACCTATGTTTTGGTTAAAGAAGAGGTCAGTGTTTTTTGAACCTAGGTCAATGAATGCGGTGCCATTTCACAAGAAATTTTTTATTTAATTCTGCTTGATGACAGGCTGAACGTGTAGTGGTTGAACTGCACAAACAGTGCATCAGTCTCTTAGTCCAGTCTTCAGTTAAATTTCCAGATGAGGGAGATTGTGTCATATGGCTGATATTAGGAAGGACAGTAATATTGTCATCATGTCTTTGTGTTTGAACTGAAAGGTCGTCTTCATTTATAGCATTTGTACTTCATGAGGTCGGAGATAATTGAAATACATTGAGGAGACTCAAAATAAGTCAATCTTCTTTCCTTTCTGATATGAAGAAAACGAACAGTTCCTCAGAAATCCCTACCTGTAAGGCCAAACTTGAGGGTGTATGTTGAAATAATACCTAGAAGACTCAGATCATTACCTGCAATCTGTGCTACTCTTCAGACTGTTCATTTGAGTTTTCAACTTTATTGATGGCATTCTGTACTCTTGATGTACCCCAGGTTTAGTTCTTCTTTCAGTTTTAGTGTCCATCCTAAGTCCAAACTGCTAAGACATAACGGCTTGAAAGCTGGTGAGTTTTCTCTTTGCGTTTTGAGTTCCAATAGTAACTTCTCAGCTGTCAGTTGAGAGTGTGAGAACCTGATTGTTGCCTTTAACTTGCACCCCTCTTTGAAAAGGTAGGACATACAGGGAAGTACAGTCTAAAGGCTGGAGCTATCTGTCATCTTCAGAGATGGTGGCACACAAGAGAAGTAACTTTCCATGGTAGAGAATGTTTTAGGAACTGAGAAGTTGTTTGCCTCCCATGGAGACCTTGCTGAGGGCTTAACAACCTGACCCCGCAGCATTGGAAAATACCTAAGAATTTCAAGTGTGTGAGGTATATTTAAGGTAAATCCTGTAACTTGAAGAGGTTAATTCTTGTCCCAAAGCATGGGTTTAATGTGTCTGCAAGTAAGTGCTGTTGAATTTTGAGGCTGGGTGACTTCTACATGTGTAATATGTTCTTTTGGAGGATAGGGGATATGGGGTAACTGCTGTAGGCTGTCCTGTCTTTTCAGAATACGAGGATGCCTATAGCTCATAGAAGTTGCATAGAAAGCATGTAAGCCACTTTTTGGGACAAAACACGCAGGACCTACCTATTACAAACCTCTTTCAGAGAATTTATCCGTTCAAAAATAGTATTGCTTATTGCATAGGTATGCAAAGTTGAGAATCTATTTAAGAATAGGTTTTTACATATGAGATCGGTGACACTACAATCTGTGCTGTTACTGCATATAATAAATTCCACTGTTGCTTTAAGCAAATGATGCCACTGTGTGGTCTCTGCTCAAAGGAGATTCATTTACTCAGGTTTAAAAGGAGCGCACAAAAGAATATTTAGGACACAGTCTGAGTTCCTAATTAGAAGATATTTTACTAAGTGTTTCACTTTTAAACAGTAAATAGTAGCTTTTCCTTGTATCACATCAGAGATGGGGGAAACATTCCTGTTTCCCTAGTCTGCAGATAGTTAGCTACTAGTTTTGTGACATCTGCTATTTATTTATTTTTTTTAAGGAATGTAATGTATGCTTCATACTGTAAGGTCTGCCCTTGGGACTGTGGGAAATACCGTGTTTCATTATGAATAGCTGTAAGGGCAAAATTTGCATGTGGTTTAAAAATGCAGGAGTAATTATACTTTGTACTTTAATATATAATCTTCTTGACTGTACTTCAGAATATATTTTGGAATTATTGCCTCCATTATCACAAACTTTGAAGTAATCTTCAAAGTGCGATATTGTGTGCTTCATGTGGGTAATTCTGCATCCTCTTCATGAGCAAAAAATTTTTCCTCAAGTTCATCCTATCTTCAACTAATGTAAATTGGAGCTTATTCTAAAATGTTAATATACCCTTTTTTCCAGGTATCTTAGAAAACAGAATAGCAAGATAAAGCTCTTACCTTTCATCGCAGATTTCTCTTTGAGGATCAGATTTTGCTGTCTGGCTTCTTAGAGTTTGATAAGTTGGGGGTTTTTTGTTTTTGTTTTTTTAAACTGAAGCAGAGGTGAAAATACTGGTGAAGCTGGATGGCCTGGTCAGGAACGTCTGCATCCTCTTTAGAGTAGCACCAATACTTTCAAAAGGATCAGGAATGCTACCTAACTTGAAAGCTGTCAGGTCCTTATTTTTGAAGGATAAGATATTCAGCCCAGTGGGACAATTTTAAAGGTGTGTCAAGTTAAATAGTTTCCTCAAAATAAGGAACTTGTAATCTCTGGTGACTTCAAAACCTTGTTTTAGCACTGCGGAGATTGGTATTAATCACATGCTACACTAAAAGCCAGAAGCTGTCTGCCGAATATAGTGCTTGAGGGTCAAAGATGAATGATTTCTCTTCAGCCCTTCCAGGCTTGGTAATGCATGCTTTTTTACTACTGTCCGTAGTTTTAATACAATTAAGGCACTATATTTTTAATATTTTATTTTTTTTCTTTATTTTCTTATAGTGTAAAACATGAATGTCCTTTTCCTAAGGCTGTATTTTTGAAAGTTGGTTTGTCCTGTTTTGCTAGGGAAATCTGAAGTTCATTAGCTATTGCAGTGAAGATTACAGATTGAAATTATGATAATTCATGATACTAGGTGTAATTTTGCTGTTTGTTCTTTATTCTAATTTTGATGTTTCTCCATGAAAGCTGCTGTCTTTGGTACACCTTAAACTGGATTTATTTACCTGTCTAATGACACCTTACAGTATGAATGCTTCGTAGGCGGACAGACTGCTCTAAACAAGGATCTGATAAAGTACCTTTCTTTGCAACAGTCTCTGGAAGGAATGTTTGGGTTTGGTTTTTTTTGTTGTGTTTTGGGGGAAGTTGGACTGATTTCTTTAAAATTTTTGTGGAAGATGGTGCTGGATTTCTGTTTGATAGTATTTTGTGTCATAAATAAAAAACATTTATGGGAGAAGGGAAAGTAAAATGCTGTCAGGGCAGCTAACTTTTGGGGACCGTGAGAACATGGTGATTATCAAATGCGTAAGCAATCTTTTTGTGAATTGATTAAATGACCTTCAAGAATCCTTGGGAAAAGGCAGAGGAATTCATGTAAAGCATGGTACATTGTTTCTCTTACTCCATGTAGCACAAAAAAAAGGGAAAACAATCTGTCTAGTAGATAATAAATCCTATTACAGAAATCACAACATTTGAGGATGTTGGCGACAAATAGTCTGAAGTGGAATTTTAATGTTAATCACTTCCAGGATCTGCCGGAGTGTTGTGTACTTGTAGTATCTGAAGAATAATTCTGTAACTTACTATTAACATACGACCTTTTTTGTACTTTGTAGCTCTACTCAGACTTGGTCCACAAGGAAGTAACTGCATGTTTTAAATGTATTAGCCTGTAATAACATTGTTCATCCCCTTGCTGAACCAAATAAGGTGTTAAGGGGTGAATTCGGACAATTTGTATTTGCTGCTTTGGATGTTATTGTTCTCATAGCAAAGTTGGCAGAAGTGACCTTGTGAGCCACAGTAGCAGGGAAGCCAGGACTAAACCAGGCTGGGGCGGGTGTAAGGCAGCTGAAAGGAGCAACTTCTGAAGGTGGCTGGGGGTTGGACTAGATGACCTCTGGGGTCCCTTCCAACCCAAAACATTCTATGATTCTATGAAATTACCAGTTTTAATTCCCCACCAACAGCCGAATTGACAGTACAGTTCTGTAACTGTTGAAAATCTACAAGATCCATCTAAAATTGTTGTTTTCTTATTATGAAGCTGGTTGTGTTTAGGGCTCTGTTTTAAATCATGCTAATAGTGTATTTCCACAGCAGCTTAGAGAAGAAACTTAAGCGTGAGCTGCTGTGATCTCGCCGCTTCTTCTGGCACGGGCAGTAGTTCTCTGGTGACTGCACGGCAAGCCAGGTCTGGGAGCAGATCTGCCTGAGAACTAGTCCGAGGAAGAAAGGAACTAGTTTTCAGCCAGATCAGTTCTGTGTGCTGACTGTAAGGTTGTACTGAGCACCAGCAAAGGTGGGAGAAGGCATCTGGCAAAGGAACGAGTGGCCAGAGGTTAAAATGGAACAAGGCGGTGAGGGTTGAGGCAGGGCTGGCGTGGCATCCTACCCTGGCGTTACAGCATATGCTGCTAAACCCTGTACCCACTCTTCTGTCTCCTCTGTTGGATGCTAAGTTTGACAGGGATGTGTGAAAGTTGGGGGGGAATGGAGAGAACAGCAAGCAGAAAATGCCCTTTGTAGATGGCAAATTAATCAGCCTTCTTAGCTCTGAGCTTCTGGCATATTTGAATTTGACAGTCATCTTTTCAACTTGCATTCCTAAAACCTGCTTCTTAAAAGCAAAGGCTTCCAGTCTTTCTGACCTGGAAATTCCTTAGTATACCCTTTTACATATCTGCAAGTAATAGTCACTTCTAAATATTAGTTCTGTCAATCTGAAATTGAAACTTCTTTGACAAATGTGAAATAGTCTTTAAAGTGAAGAGATGTAAAGGATGTAAAGAAGGGTAAGAACACAGTAAATACTTCCTTAATTTTTTTTAACAAGTAAAATTACTGTGAGGAAGCCAAAGCCAATTGTAGTGATAATTTTTTTTAACAGCTTCTGATGCTTTTTATTGCAAAACTCAGAGGAAAAAAAAATACAGGCATGTAAACTTGTTCTCTTAATCGAGCTGTAGGACCACAGCAAGGCAGAGACCTCCTGGTTATTTTCCTGTGCTTCCCTTACTTTCATGCTGTCTTTTCTTCCCGGTCGCTCTCATGAGCAGAAAGCACCGAGATCCCTGGCTGGGAGTCCTGTTCCCATCCAGTGCCAGGCTCCTCAAACCTGAGAACTTCTGCAATGAAAGCAGAAGTTTGGTGTACTCCAGAGAACTCTGGCCATAAAAGAACTAGTGAAGCCTGAACGAAGACAAAACCCACAACAATCCAACAAAAAGTAATTTTCAGTCCAAGTTTATGGGAGGCAGCCGTAGCTATAGACCATGCTTTTCCCCAGGAATGTGACGCTTAAGCCCGGAGAGAGAACTTTCCACCTTTCTTTCCATTTGACTCATTCCACAACCTGTTTTGCCCAAGCTTCTTGTTTTCCATGAGTCTGCCATCTTGCAGGCTTTTGTTAGGGAGTCTTGGGACTTTCAGATGCTGTGACCAGAGCCAGAGGAGCTGGGCGTTTTCTTTTCCTTTGCAGGTTTGCAACATTAGAGCACTGCTTAATTAATCTGCAGTCATGGAACAATTCTGCTATTTCCAGTACTCTGAACAAGCGGAGGGGGAAAAAACCCCAACCTCCTCTCTCCTCTTGAAGTTCAGTTCAAGCAAAGCTGTGTTCTTCATAGTCCAAGTGTAAGCTGCCTGGTAAATGCAGGTTGCTAATGTTGGATAGTAAATGCTGTTTCTTCGGTTTCAGGGAAGAGTGAAGTTAAATAATAACTTAGTGGACCAGCAGATAAGTTTGTGGCTGATAGTACTACCCCTCCCCCAGTTGCATACTCCACATTCCTTGGGAACAAATGTTCACTTGTTGCTATAGTGTCTAAGATCAGCAGTCAGGAGGGGGGGTGTGTGTGTCTTGAAGGCCTGTGAGTGTTTAAAATGTAAAATCAACCCTTACGTGCAGTCCGGATATTTTTGTTGACTTAAATAATTATCATATCTCTCTTTAGGAAAGCTCTGAACAATTTATAAGAGAGCACAGGCATTTTCTGGGGGTTTTTTATGTTGCTTTTGAAGTGCAAAAAAATGTAATACAAGGCAAAATGTACAAGAATCTCAAAACACTCAAAGTGCTAGTTTGTTAATTAGAATTACCTTGCCTTTACGTCACAGCAGCTAGCCTAATGAAACCGAAATTACAAGATTAGTGAGATAAAAGGTGAGTAGTGAGGAAGAGGAAGACTAATCAGATTTTCTTTTTTGAATGTAAATGTCAAGTTAGGCCTTTCAACAACAAAAATTCTTTTAATGTGGTTTGTAGCTTAAGAAATGGGGGAACCCTTGGACACATAAACTTGTGTATCTCAAAGAACCCTGCCCCAACACCTGAAAGATAAGATTTGATCCACATCCAGTGTGAAGTCTTGTGTTCTTAACAGCAATTCCTGTGTACGTGTAGGACCTTTTGTGTTTAAAAACAAAACAAAAAAACCCCCTTGCTCTAAATTAGTTTCCTACTCTTGGCAGAAATGTATTATAGTGTATCCACAAAAATATTCCATTTTCTTATTTCTCTGGTGCGTCAATTTTTATCGAAGTTGCAACATAAACCAAGGACATGGATACAAGGAATTTTTGTACACCTGACATCGTAGAGTTACAAGTTGTGACTGTCATCTTAATGACCTTGACTTCATGAAGATTTCATAGACCAAATCATTCCTTTTCCATCAGCTCCATTGGGAGTGTTCGTTCTTCCTGTTTATGTGGCTAGATCACAGAACTGAAGCTGACTTGTTTCTTAATTCCAAGCAAGTGTTCATCTTAACCTGGCAGTTGCAGTGGTTTGGTTACGTTAGATCTGACGTCTCATCAACAGGTTGGAGTTAGAACTGCATGTTAGGGTATGAGATTTGATAGAGAGCCTGGACCTTGATCTTTGTAGGTAGCTGTTTTCCTTTTTTGGGGTAAGTAGGGATTTTATGAGGGCTCATTCCTTCGTCTCCATAAAATGCCCCTTTTTATAGAAGATTGTGACCTATGTAAGGTTGTAGAAAACAGTTATGTTTGGGTTAAACTTTCATCTTAATGACATTCATTACAGAACAGTGTAACTGAAAAACATAGGACTTGAGACATTTTTTTGTAGAGGCTGTGATTCAGCTGCAGAAAGGATTTTTCCTTTTTACCATTTTTTTCCTTGTTTACTGTTTGTAAGTACTTTATTGGGCTAATTTTAAAAAATATGTAGGAATTATTATTTGCCAATTTTGGTTATCTTTATTTTGGAGACTCTGTCAAGACGAAGGTTGGTTTATCAAACTTACCTCCTGACAGCTGGGTTCTGTGTCATGACTAAACCGCTTCAGATATTTGAGCAAGTCCAGTTATTGCTTAAATCTGAAGTGACAATGGAAACCCCGTTATTGTTTAAATTTCAAATGGCAATCAAAATATATCTAGGGCAAGAAACAGTGAAAAGCTTTGAAAGGATCTTACAAGGCTCTTATTTGTAGGGTTAGGGCACTCAGTCCTTTTGCTTGTGAAGCAGCATTTAAAATGGCTCCAGTTGCTTTGGTCTAGAATGATGATCAGAGAATGAATGCTGGGACTTTGGTGTCTCAACTTCTTGCATGTCTGTATGTGAAATAACATACAGACTTTTTAAAATTTTTTTTAATGTAAATGGGTACTGGAGAATGTATGGGAGAAATAAGAAAGCTTAAGGTTCAGATTCTGATGACTTAAGCGGTTCTAAAGAGCTATTGTAATAATGTCTCATGTTCACTTTTTCAAATGTGTAAATTTTCTGTGCTGTGTTTAACTTGGGTTCAGGGCCCACAAGTGGATGCTGCAGCAGTTAATTACATTTTTAAGAGTTCTGTTAGCATGACTTATCTATGAGACTTGGAATGACCGTGGTGTTACATATGCTGCTATGCATGCTGTGAGTGCTAAGGGGAAAGGGAGGCTCTTACTTAGGAAAGAATAAAGCGTTCCTTTGAACTCTTGTAATGTCTTAATCCTTTTCTAGTTTTAGGAATCTTCAAGATGTGGAAGGCCTGGTGAGGAAGTTTCAGCAAAGATGCATTGGAAATACTGTTGTCTTTGATTAAAACGAATTGCAGGATTGTAGATCAATAATTTGCGGGAAGTAATTTATGCGGTGGAGTTAAAGCACAAGTGCATCCTCTCTCTCACCCCATGCCTTTTCAGCAAGAGGTTATGACATTTTTAGGATTTGGGGCCAAACTTCAGTTTTGTAGCACAGGATTTCCAAAGGGTGCTCTTCTCTGAGCATTGTATTGAAATTTTTCCAGTTCATGCAGGTGTGATCGGTTTAGGGCTCTGTGTTGTGAACAAATTTAACATCTCAGTTGACATTCTACTTTTGGACTACAGCATATTCTTAGCTCTATTTGAAAGGTCAGATGTTGCTGAAATAGTTACGGACAGGGAATTCCTGAAGCATTAGCTTAAAGACTGTTCATTAATTCCTATTGCTGCTTTAGTGTTGTTAGAGATATGAACGGATTCTTCAGTTGGATGCTTAAATTATTTTGTGTTTTTGTTTTGGCATTGGTTTTTTCTGGGGATTTTTTTTTTTTTTAATTCCTTGGTTGTATATGAGGTACTTTGTTCTAGATGCTACCACAACTGCAGAGCTAAAAAGTCTGTCCATAAGTTCTTCAGTGCTGACAACAAGTGGAAAAAAATGTTTACTGGAGTCATTAAAGTGGAGGTGCAGAGAAATGGCACAGTTTTGGCAAACAAAATGGGCTGTGGTCTCGGCACACGAGGAGGTTAACCACTGCCAAGCAGAAGAGCAGTTGAAGGAGGCAGCTTTTTGGGGGGATAGTCCTATAGGTTTTGTGCTTCATTTGGTGAAGTGCAAACTGTTTATCTGAAAGGTATTTACATTAATTTTGATAGTTGAGTGAAGACAGTTCGTGAAGGGCCTTGAGAAAGCAACCATGATAAATAACTTATGCCAGTGGTGAAGAAGGGGAAACTAACAGTAAGATTAAGATTGCAGAGCAGGCAAATTAAATGCTCTGGTATTTATGTTTAAGCACTTGTGTTAATAACTAGCAAAGGAAGGAATGGAGAACTCTTTCTAGCTGTAGCTGGCTTCAGATGATGACTAGACATGAGATTTTAGGGAAGGTGGCAGAGAACTTAATTTGGAAAGAAAGCAATAGGTCTGGAGCATATAAATAAATTGGATTCTTAATAATGAGGGAGGCTTGTTATACAACATCAAATGCCACATGCCGTTGGATAAAAAATTAAATGCATGGGGCTACTATTCAAATATGTAGTTGACCAAGTTCTGCCTGTTCCTATTACAGTTTTCACATTCTGTAGCTTTTACTGGCCTGCACATCCTTTGGTTGTTTTTTTTAATTTAGCACTGACTAGCTGGAATGGCAACTTCAGTGGTATGGGGGGGGGGGGGGGGGGGAAACAGCTGTGTAAATCCAGACCCATAAAGGATTCTGTGGTTTGTGGTCTTCACCTTTCTGTTGCAAGGTATCTCGATTAAAAATAGAGTGAGCTGTGCAGTGGGTTACTGTTGTCTTTTGGGGTGTGCAAGTGCCAGTGTGCCATCCGTTACGGCTGTAGTGACAGTGTTGTAGTGTTTTTTCTTCATATGAAATCGTCAAAGCTGGTTTTGGTGTGAAATATCTGATACCAAAATGTTACATTGCAGAGGGGATCGACTGTTCCTGAATCTATGAAGTGGAAAGATTTTGCAAGTATTTCCTCTTGAGCATTCAAATGGGTCATCACTCTGCATCACCTGGGCAAGTTATATCGTCAGGCTTTGCTCTCTTGGGCGGTTGTTTCAGCAGAACTTCAATGCTGGAACTTCAAATAATTAATCCTTTATGTTCACCGGTTTTCTAGACGACTAATGATATGGGCTGCTGCTTTAGTGATTTGAATCCCGCTTAAAAGCTAAGTTGATTTTGCATAACTTTTTTTCTTTTAATTAACAAACCAGAAATGGAATACTATCATATCCTATAGCAGTCCATAATTGTGTTTAAAAGATCCTTTCAAAGAAATGCACCAAGTAATGCACCTCTTGTTTAACACCATATAATCTCATAATCCTGGCTTTGTGTGGTCTTTTGAAAACTAGGTGGGCTGGCAGCAATAAAATAGCTTCTTCACTCAATCGGTGACTTAGGCTAAAAGTGGAAGGAGCAGCCATGTAGAACAAATAGTATTTTAGACTAAAAGTAAAATGAGTTAAAGGTTAAGTATTTTTTTGATAATCTGTTGATGAGGGTTAGCAAAGGTTAAATTTATTTTCTTTTGAATGAATAAACCAAAACTTTCATAGTACCCTTTCTGTGTGCCGGTTTGCTGTCATGCCTTCTGGGGATAGTCTCTCCTTTTCCAACCTGTTCTTTTTTTCAGAAATTTCTGCTGTGAAAGTTGAGTGCGTATTACTTCATATGTTTTGAGAACTTGAACCAATATGCAAGGAGCGTAGTTGCTTAAAGCATAAAATTTTTGTCATTTTATTTTAACAGTGTCTCCATTGGCAGCTGTTGACTCCAGGGACTACTTTACTAAGTCTTAGTCAAATGCCCTTGAATAAGAAATAAGTAGCATACTACTAAAAGTCTAAGTTGCTGATCCTGATAGATATGACTTTCTGGTGAAATGTGACTGATTGAGCTTATTGCAAATGTATTAATCATAAAAAAAAATAAATATATAGTTTTACATGCCCTCGACAATCTACAGTTTAACTTAAAATGTGTTCTGAAAGTGCTGAAGCATTACCCTCACGTAGCTTTGTTCTTAAACTTCTGGAAATCTCAGGGAAATTATATGAGCAGTGTCTAAAACGGCCAAGTAGTGCGTTTGCTCTCATTTGTCAGAAACAGGTAAATAAGGAAGCAATTTTCATTACTGGCTTCTGGTCTTTAAATTTTGGGTTAATAAAAGATTAATGTATTCTAAAGATTAAACTGCATGGCTGAACACATCTAGGTTAGTTGACTGGAATCTCAAGGCTAGTAGAATACAAAAGTTGAAGGAATGTAGCGTACAGCGTATTGAAATAGATTAATGAAAAGCTGCATTGTGGTAAGTTTTTTTTCCGAAAGGCTTCCCCACATACACAAATGGGGAGTTCATCTATGAATTTAAATGTGAAATGAATGTGCAGTAACAACTGTTCTGCTGATGTCAGCTGGCAAACCAACATAATGAAAATATTTAATTGCTCTCAGTGTAGGCAGAATGATAAAATTTTGAATATTCTGCATGGATTTTGCATGTACACCATCTATTTTCTTGGCTTGTTGAAAAGATTTTTTTTTTTTTAAGAAATCTTGATTTTTAGAACTTTAATTTTGGAAAATGAGTCTAGTCTTGGTTTGCCCTGTTTACATAGGCAAGAAGGACTTCTTACATAAGCTTTGACTTTTCAGAAGAACAGAATTAGTCCATAATTAAAATGGGCTAGGAATGTTAGCCCAGTTTAAAAACAAACAAACAAAACCCACCACAGCTTAAGGTCACATCAGAGGCTGGTTAGCATGGTTAATGGTCGATGTATTTTGGCCAATCCCTGATAGCAAATGACAAATCTGAAAGGGCTCTTTGGGTATTTGCGGTACACAACAAAAGCTCATGGTGCTAGAAATCTTACCTAGAAGGCTAGGCTAACAGGGAATAGTTTTGTGGTTTATCCAAGAGCAATTTTTCTGCAAAAATTGCAAGCCTGCACTTTTACCCTGTTTATTTCAAAATGTCAAGAGAGAACTTCCAATTTAGTATACCAAAAAAAAGTAAATACCAGGTGCTTTTTAATTTTAACCTAAATTTGTACAACCTAATTTTAAGATCAAATTTAGTAGTTCAGAAATAAATAGGCAACTGACTTGCCAAATGTTAAATCCTTTCTTGTATTATAAAAACATTATTTGTACATAACAAAAATCAAACATTGCTACTTTCAATATACTGTAGTCAATAAACTATTTGCAGGAAATTTCCATGCATTCTCACTGAATTGGATCTGTATGTTATTCTTCTCAAAAAAAGCCCTTCCCAGACTTTAATGCTTTTATGTCACATGTAGAGGCTTGGGTTACTATTTTTATGCCTTTCTTTTCCTCATTTCTAATCAAACTTCACATGTCCTTAGATTTTCTTCATTGAAATAATTGCTTAACTGTTTATTTTCCATAAATTCTCTTCTGCTGGAGTATAATGTGATGAAAACACTGTTTGCAGTGAATTCTGGAGCACATGTTGCCAAAGACTGTATGAATTTGGTGTAGTGTCTTTTAAAGATGCCATGACAACAAGGGTTGCCACGATACTGGTTAACAAAAAAGCTAGGACTGGAGAGCTTGCTATTTTGAAAGCTTGAAGTACGATGTTTCTTGACATGAGGATGGGTAGGTAGCTTCTAATTCTGCATCGTAACATGGGGTTGAAATGCAATGGCTTCACTAGTGCCTTTGGCAGCTTCCAGCCTTGTTAGAGATTTTACAAGAATAAATTCTTCCAGAAATCCTTTGAGTTTTTGTTTTTCAGTGAATTAAAATGTTTCATTCCTTACTCTGCAGCATGTTTGTACAGACAAATAGAGGAAGAAATATGATAGCGAAGATTGCTGTTTCCTTATCACTTCTGAACTGTGGCCACCAACAAATAAAATATCTACGCCACCGTTAAACGAAAAAAGTTTTCTTCATTTTATATCTATACAATCGATGAAAATCACAGGTAGCCCGTATGTTTATTGCCTTACAAAAGCTTCCTTGAGCTTTTTATATCTGTACAAATGATGAAAATCGCATCTAGCCAGTATGTTTATTGCCTTACCAAAGCTTCCTCGAGACTAGGCAGCAGTGACATAGGTCAACTTTACTACGGTCAAACCAAAGCGTAAGACAGGCTTTCACTGGGTGTTTGATTAGTTCTCGTTGTGGTTTGAGTGTGATAGCAACCTCTATCAAATCAGACAAACGTGGCCGGCTGTTAATGGTGTTAGAGCGGGGCTGGCAGGGGGAGGAGGGCACAAATGAAATGATGGGTAATTGGGGACTGTTTCCCAAACTGCAGACGGAGGAATTGGGTGATTTCCACAGAGTTCATTGCGGTATGATCGTTTTGCCTACTCTGTGATGCTCACTGGGGAGTCTCATAGTCTGGATCGGGTTCAGAACTGCGTGCTGACAGTTTCCTAGTGCACAGTACAGACATTGATGAAGATGATAGTCGTGTGATTTTTGTTTAAAGTTGTTTTGCTTTGGATCAGCTTCATTCCAATGCTGACTTCCCCCACCCCACCCTAGGTGGCATAACTACTGATGCCATGTAATCCTTCTGTGTAACATGATGGAAACAGGATGTAATTTCCCTTAATGCCAAAAATTATTAGTAAATAAGAGTTGACAATCTTTTAGCAGAGATGTTGGTCTGGCAGAGTGAAATGTTACTTACTCAAACTTCTTCCAAGACAGAAAGCAATGAGGAGCTGACTGCTCACATGCCATAAGGTGAAACTTTAATAAAAAGTTCTGGATCCAGATATTGGGGAAACTGCTTCCCATTTTGTGTACTTGTTTTTGCCACCACCCTGCAAGACTGTTCTGTCTGGCTTTTCCCTTTCTCCTGAAGGAGATGGGGATTTATGCAGGAGATGTGAAGTGGTACTTAAAACCAGAACTGAGGCTCCTGTATTTCAGTGGAAGTGAAAGGGGAGCTGAAGTACACGCTCCTCAGCTGATCCCTGGAAAGCAGCAGTTTACAAAGGGAGTTCTCAAGATGGGGACTAGACCTAGCAAGGGTGATGGTTAGTTGCTGGCTGTGGCCCAGTGGCTTTGTACACAACTGGCATTTAAGTGTTCTCATCCAGTTGCCTTTATTCATCATCTTAAACTAGCGGTAACATCCGTGGAGTGAGTGAGTTAGTTCATGGTAGGCACTTATCAAAGACAAGGCATTTAGTTGTGCTCAGGAGGCTAGATGGAGAAACTATCGGTGCAAAAATAGAAGTTACCTTGTTCATAGTAAGACTGTCACAACAAGTGGAGATGAGTTTTTATATATTCCCCCCCTCCCCAGTCAAAAGAATGGTCTATGTATTTAAGCTTGTGGCTGTAGAGAGTATGCGTGGCAGGTTGTTCCACGCTGATGGCATCTTCCCCTCTGTAACATTCTTGAAAGCTATTGAACGTATGAAGTAAATAACAACATCTTTCTACTTGAATCATAGAATGTTTTGGGTTGGAAGGGACCCCAGAGATCATCTAGTCCAACCCCCCTGCAGTAAGCAGGGACGCTGCTAACTAGATCAGGTTGCTCAGACCCCCGTCCAACCTGGCCTTGAATGTTTCCAGGGATGGGGCCTCCACCCCCTCTCTGGGCAACCTGTTCCAGTGTTTTACCACCCTCATGGCTAATTGAAAAGAGCTTCTTATGGAAAGCAAGACTATTAGGTGGTGTGAACTAGAATATTTGCTTTGAAAGTCTCATAAATAATCTGCCTCCAAGAATTTTTCACAGATGTGTTACTTTTCAGTTGGTTTATCTAGATCAATACCCTGTCTTTCCTTTTCATCAGCGTGACCAGCTTCAGTTCTAAACAGACTTTTACCTGCAGCAAAACAATAGTTGTATTAGTGGTTCCCCTTTTCTTACGACTGGTGGAAATTGGGTAGTAGAGGGAGAGTCTGTTGCTGTCTGAAAGTGTTAATATTCCAGGTGGAGAAGCGCTAAGCAGAACAGCACGTGCGTCTTCTGTATGGGTCTGAACAGCAATGTAGGATATGCAATGGCCGTGGCGGGGGAAAACTGTGTTAGGTTGTATTTTAAACTTGTCCTGGCAAACTTTTGTTGAAATAAACAGCTTCAGAAATGTTTGGGCCAACAATAAATCAGGTCAGACAAAAGAATGCCAGCCAACTGACACAGCAGTGCCTTTCCCGGCTGCACGGATTGTGACCAGCCCTGACTTGGCAGGGAGGATGACCGGCGCTGACAAGCTCAATGAGCAAATTTTTATTTTGTTTTGCACGAACAGAATCCATAGCTGTAAGGCCATTATTGCTTGCTAATATTTACTGAGCAAAGGCTTCCTGTTGAGAAATACCTAAAATTAGAAAATAGGTAGCTTACGCTCTTTTTTACGTTGAAGATGGGTGAGTGGTTATAAAATGTGGTGACCAAAACCATTGAGGAATGGGGTGCTAATGACAACAGCGCGCTACTGAGGCAGCACGGACAGGCTGCCCAGCTGCTTTGGGATAGCATTCTTGTGCGTTAGGTTTGTCGGCTTTCAATACATGGTTTTTCACCCTATTCTTTCTCCACTTTTCCTACAGAGTGTGATTGCCTTTATGTTTTGGAAGAGCTTGTTATCAGCTAATGTAGACAGTTTAAAACCCAATGAAAGAAGGGGCAGATAGGCTACTAAGCTCTCTCCGAGACTTTTTTTTATTTTGTTTTTCAGTTTTAACACCTCTGTTTTTTTTTTTCTTTTGGGGGGGTAGAGGGCTGACTGATTTCTTCCAGGAGATTCCAGGAAACTGCAGTCACCTAAACGAACAGCTGAACTCACGTGCCCAGGGAGTTCCTCTGTGCTGCAGGATCACTGGTTGTCCCAGTCCTCTGGTCCTGAGTACTAACTAGTCTTCTGGGGTATTGCAATTCGTGTTATTAAGCTTGAGAAAGAATTTTTTTTCTTTTTTTATTTTTTTTAAACCTGATATAGTATCCATTGGTGAAGGAATTTCCTACTTCATGTAGATAAATGACTGTGTACGGTGAGACAAGGGACAAAAGAAAAACTGAAAGTAAATATTAATATATTAATTTTTGACTGCTTAAGTCAGATTGAATTGCTGCAGGAACTTATTGGAGACACGTTTCCTCATGCATTCTTTTCACTGCAAACGGTATTTGCTCTACTGTTCTTTTGGTCTCACCGCTGGTTTCGGACTCCTTGGTATTCAAACTGGTTTCTGTCAATCTGGCATATTTAGATTGTTTTACTACCTGAGGTTTATAAATCTGTCCTGAACAGGAAATCTCTGGTTTAGTGTCTAGTGAATGAGTGTCGTGGTGGTTCCTGATGGCTTCTGCCCCCACCCCTCCCCGAGCGCTACTTGTGTCGCAGACCTTTTGTCTTCTGGAGGCACAGAAACAATGTTTCGGATATTTTGTAAACAAATAATACAGTGATGGAATACAAAGAAACCTCAGCTGGGTGTAGCCAGACCTTTGCTTTTGAGAGTACAAATAACTAATCTCATGCTTGAATGCATGATTTTAGTGACAGTGTCCTCCTGGATGGCACGATAAACATCTAATTCAACCTCCCAGTTGTTTTCAACTTGCATTTCCCTTTGAAGCTTACTGCTTCTGTTTCAGACTTGAAGAGGCTTGTGTCCCTTAAGCTTTGTCTCTCTCCCTCCCCTTACCCTTTCACTTATTTTGCTTTTTTCCCCAGCTCTCTTGGTCTGGTAAGATACTATCAAATCTTAATACTAAGAAGCTGCATCTTGGGATCAGATATGCTTTAATTAGTCTTTCATATGATTTTTTTTTTTTTCCTTGACCTAGCCTGTAAGGAACCTCAAGAGGCTGTTTCATCCTGTAATGACAATCCTGTAGTTGTGGGTCACACTGAACTCCCCAGAATAATTCCTGCAGTTTGTCGTACGCCTGTGATGCACTGCTTCCTGAGGACTCTTAACTGGGAGTAAGCTGTAGGTTTGGCTGCTTTCCTGCCTCATTTCCTCTCACATACTTGTTAGGGGTCCAAAAGTCTACCCACCGTGTTGCCAAAAGGACCTGATTATGGGTTATGTGCATGGGTATTCCTGAGCACGTGATTAGGAAATCTTTTTCTCTCTTGCCGCATGCGAACATCTGTACATCAGAAGTCAGGGACACCTTCATCTTGGCTAGGCAAGAGATATGCAGTTCTGGCCAAATGGTGCACTTGTGCAGACCATCTCTAAGATGTAAGCTGACCACAATATTCATGCCCTTCATGTGAGGGCTCGTTATATTCTTGTTAGAGACAGGTGATGGGGAAGGTTTGTGGCATATAGCCTTCAAATGCCTCCACAAAAGCCTATCTGTCCCAGTCCTGCCAAGATAAATCAGTCCCAGTGAAGGATTGTGGAGTATTTGTCTGCCTCTGGAGGTTTGTAAGAAGAGATGAGACATGACCTCCACAGACTACCTCCTCCTTAAGTGTTTTAAAATGTCAGTCTATGCACTGGTGTGATGGGTTCACCCTGGCTGGACATTGTTTTAAAATGTCAGTCTACGCACCAGTGTGGTGGGTTGACCCTGGCTGAATGTCAGGTGCCCACCAAAGCTGCTCTATCACTCCCCTCTTCAACAGGACAGGGAGAGATCACTCGCCAGTTACTGTCATGGGCAAAACAGACTTGACTTGGGGAAATTGGTTTAATTTATTACCAATCAAATCAGAGTAGGAGAGGATAAAAAAACCTGAATCTTAAAATACCTTCCCCCCCCACCCCTCCCTCCTTCCCGGGCTTGGCTTTACTCCTGAATTCTCTCCCTCCTCTCTGCCAGCAGCACAGGGGGACAGGGAATGGGGGTTGGGGTCAGTTCATCACAGGCTGTCCCTGCTACTTCTCCCTCCTCAGAGGAGGA